>JASAND010019273.1:0-132250 GCA_030248195.1 Trissonchulus latispiculum
GTAGTATATAAATGAGCGTTCTAGACCACTGCCACAAACTCTTGTGGACCTATCAAGATATTTCTCCACAAAATTTAACATTTTCCTTACATATAACTATTTTGATTTTAGTTTTATAAATCCATATGTTTTCTCATAGGGAAACAAACTTCTATGAATTAGTGTGTAAGTATGCTATAACGATACATTCCACAAAATATTCACTTGTTTAGAAAATTTTCTTCTTAAACTACAAAGTTATAAAACTGTCACTACATTCTTTTGCCTTAAGCTATTGACAGTAAACTTTTCTATTTATGTACATATGAACAATACAAATCTAGATTATTACAAATCTTTGTAATAACATCATTACGTATACATTCTTCTTATTTCTTTGATTCAATTAGAGCTTAGAATGTTTAGTAAGAAATCGCAGAACTATATCTTTGACAAAATGCAAAAATTGAGAAACTAGGTTAAAGTTCCATAAAACTGAAACTTCAGATGAATAGATCAAGTTAGTAGTGTCAACTTAAACTTATAAATTACTTAGGACTCATTACGAAATTACAGTTTCACTGAAAAATTTGTTTCTTTTATATTACATCATAGTATAGCAATTCGACAATTATGGATGATTCCCTACATATTTTGTGGGAATCAGAAAATTTTAAAAAATGTGATAGAAAGAGAAGAAACGATATTTCTTCTATCGTAAATTTAACTATTCCTGTAAAAATCACGGGAACAGTACGCGTCAACCCAATCAGTGCCACAATTTCCGAAGACAACAGCTGTACCTTTGGCTCAGAAGGCCTGTCTGGCGGTTTCCTGCTCGATGGATCTGCTAACAGCGGCTTTGGTTCTGTCACTGGTGGGGGCGGTTCCCTGGGTTCAGGAGGCGTCGGAGCTGGTCGTGTCGGTGCAGAAGGAAATGGAAACGGCGGCTTTGGTTCTGTCACTGGTGGGGGCGGTTCCCTGGGTTCAGGAGGCGTCGGAGCTGGTCGTGTCGGTGCAGAAGGGAACGGAAACGGCGGCTTTGGTTCTGTCACTGGTGGGGGCGGTTCCCTGGGTTCAGGAGGCGTCGGAGCTGGTCGTGTCGGTGCAGAAGGGAACGGAAACGGCGGCTTTGGTTCTGTCACTGGTGGGGGCGGTTCCCTGGGTTCAGGAGGCGTCGGAGCTGGTCGTGTCGGTGCAGAAGGGAACGGAAACGGCGGCTTTGGTTTTGTCACTGGTGGGGGCGGTTCCCTGGGTTCAGGAGGCGTCGGAGCTGGTCGTGTCGGTGCAGAAGGGAACGGAAACGGCGGCTTTGGTTCTGTCACTGGTGGGGGCGGTTCCCTGGGTTCAGGAGGCGTCGGAGCTGGTCGTGTCGGTGCAGAAGGGAACGGAAACGGCGGCAGAAGGGTGCAGAAGGGAACGGAAACGGCGGCTTTGGTTCTGTCACTGGTGGGGGCGGTTCCCTGGGTTCAGGAGGCGTCGGAGCTGGTCGTGTCGGTGCAGAAGGGAACGGAAACGGCGGCTTTGGTTCTGTCACTGGTGGGGGCGGTTCCCTGGGTTCAGGAGGCGTCGGAGCTGGTCGTGTCGGTGCAGAAGGGAACGGAAACGGCGGCTTTGGTTCTGTCACTGGTGGGGGCGGTTCCCTGGGTTCAGGAGGCGTCGGAGCTGGTCGTGTCGGTGCAGAGGGAAACGGAAACGGCGGCTTTGGTTCTGTCACTGGTGGGGGCGGTTCCCTGGGTTTAGGAGGCGTCGGAGCTGGTGGTGCCGGTGCAGAGGGAAACGGAAACGGCGGCTTTGGTTCTGTCACTGGTGGGGGCGGTTCCATGGGTTTAGGAGGCGTCGGAGCTGGTGGTGTCGGTGCAGAAGGGAACGGAAACGGCGGCTTTGGTTCTGTCACTGGTGGGGGCGGTTCCCTGGGTTCAGGAGGCGTCGGAGCTGGTCGTGTCGGTGCAGAAGGGAACGGAAACGGCGGCTTTGGTTCTGTCACTGGTGGGGGCGGTTCCCTGGGTTCAGGAGGCGTCGGAGCTGGTGGTGCCGGTGCAGAGGGAAACGGAAACGGCGGCTTTGGTTCTGTCACTGGTGGGGGCGGTTCCATGGGTTTAGGAGGCGTCGGAGCTGGTGGTGCCGGTGCAGAGGGAAACGGCGGTTTTGGTTCAAGCTCTGGTGGGAGCGAAACCCTGGGTTCAGGATATGCCAGGACTGGTGGTTTTGAGTCCATCAGTCCAGCGACAAACGATTCAAAGTTGAAGGAAACTTTGAAAAGTTTTGAAAAGCCTAAGGTAGATTATTATACAATTGTTTGTGTCACATGTTTCGCAAAATATAATTTTAAAATGAACGGAAGTGTTGAGTGTATTCGGAAACCTGTTCAACTATCTGATAAGGACTGCGCTAGAGCGTCTTTAAATACTAACCCAATTAAATCCAAGGCTTCATATGGATTGCGCTGTCCTCATTGCGATAGTTATGAAATTGTGATAACTTATTCTACTGTTGCAAATACTTCGCTACCGATTAGTGCAAGCGAAATATCTTGGTTAAATGTTGTTCTATCATACCTTGGCTTACCACCTTGTTATGAAGGAATGTACGTCTTGTTTTATTAAATTTATATAAACTGCTAATTCAGTAAAGAATGATTACAGTGTTTACATGTACACATTTTCTAAAATTTAGAATAAAATCGCAGCTGTTAGCAACTATATTATTGAGAGAAAAGAACAAGCTCTCATGGACTATAGAGATGCTGTGCTGGATGGGTTAAAGTCTATTCAAGGAAATGATAGATTTATTGAAGCTGATGATCATGCACAGCTCTGGACCAATCAATTCATTGAAATTTTTTTGAATCCGGTGTCAAACTTTTTAAGACAAAGTGAGATTCGGTATAATAACGCAAACATGTAACTATATAGTTTTCGATTTTCAATATTCCAAACATAATGCAAATTAGATCCTGGCTGAAAAGGCTTCTGTTTAAATGAGTTGATAATATTATTAAAATTAATACTTATTTAATACTGTAAACTACTGATGTTAGCTAGAATTTAAGAAATATATTTTCTATATTTTCGAACAAATTTAGAGAAAATTCTCGTCTTGAATATTTAATATTTATAGGACGCCAATATACCTCTGCCATCTCACTGATCCTGTGTCAATACTACTCTGAACACAATGAACCAAATTATTCCTCTGATGGAACTTCAGACTTGTTATCAAGTGAATAAACTTGATTAAGATCTGATACGATACTGCTATTCTATAGATATTTATGAGTAATTATTTAGATTAAATATGTCAAAGTTTCAGTTCTATTATTTTGTTAATATCATGAAGCATATACAGAAAATAGTTGTAATATTTTATTACTCTAATTGGAATGAATTCCAACTGGAAGCTAGCTAAACTTATGTCTACAAATTTGTTAGGATCAAAGATCAAAGACAGTAAACAGAAGTATTATTCAAATCATATGCTAAACTATCATAGATTGCAGCAATGTAAAAGAATAACAAGATTACAAATTTTTAGAATGTTCAAACAGATTCTTTGAATAATAAATGTTCATTCACTCCAATGTTTCTTTGGCGACTCCACAGCTTCTGTGTCCAAGAAATCTATGGCTGACAGCTTCCGCTTTAGGCTTTTCCCATCCAACTTCCCCCTTGCCCTTTTCACCTTGATGTTTTCGTCGGTAAAAACCTTGTCGACCAATTTAACAGTTTTTATTTCACGAAAAATATTCTTGCTGAGTTCCAATAGTTTTGTCCATTCCTGTACTGATAACCCAACACCCATCATTTTGTCAGGAAACCGATTTCCACTCCCATTCCGAGCAAGTTCGAATCGACGTATCTGAATATATTGATCCCCCTTATATGTGTTAATCGTATCCCAAAGTTCATTCCCTAAATCAATACCTTGGCGCCATCCAATGTCCTTCTTATCTGACAGCGCCTCAGCCACTGCTTCCTTCCCGCCAATGATGAGAGCAAATTGATCATCCGTGAGAGGAATCTCTTGATCAGGACGATCAGTTCGCTTACACCGAAGCTTCAGCGAGATGTCCTTGCTGTTAGTGACGGTCATATCAATAAGTTTATATTTAGAAATAGGGAAAGTGAAAGTTTCTTCGAGTGACGACATAATGTGGGTATGTAACTATCAACTGTCGGTGATTTAACTAATAAGATTGAAAACAGACAACTGATAACTTTGAGATTAGTTCTGTTTATATACAGTGAAACTAGAACACCTACGTATTGAGAAAATCCTTGTGGCTATTACGTATGCTCTCTATCAAAAGATTGACATAAAATCAGTCATGCAGTTGCAATAAAACAAAGAATGGTTTATATTTCTTAGCTTCTGGTCGTAATCTACCTAGTTTATTTTATTGTTAATTTTACAGAAAGGAAAACTTGTCAAATTTCTTTCTTTAGGCAAAGCAAAACTTGCAAATTTTGATGCAGTCTAATTGACTGAAGAAACTTGACTTGGACATCACCTGTTTGGCACAATATGCTCCACTTAGAGCTTGATTTCATGATGAGTTTTCAATTTTGCTTCAAAATTCTTCGCCTGTGGAAACAAAAGTTTCATCAAGCGTTTAGTTAGAGCAAAACCATTTCGTCATAAGGTGTGACTCAAGTTGTTTAACCTAAATCCACCACTATATAAATTTCATAATGGAGATTTACTTTCAGTTGATAAAAGATTATCAAGCATACATTGTATGTTGCTAGTTGATGGAACTTTTTCTCAATCTATTCGCTTCTATTTTATAATATACCTAAAGACTATCAAGTTATTACATACATTCCATCCATTCACATCCCATCCATCCCAACATCCCATCTATCCAATTCATTCACGATGTAAGTGTAATTTGTCTTTGTAGTTTGAATTGTTAATTTATTTCATACAAGCTTAAATGGAATCGAACCATTACTCGAATTTAATATGCTTCTGAAACTATATTAACGGTTCTTTATCAACTAATTTATAACTAAGCAACAAAGTTTATAAATTACGAATAGTAGTATATGTGGCTAGCTATCTCTAGCTATTTAGCCTTAGCTATTCAAATAATTGTAATAATTGTAAACTAGTCTCAAAATATGCAAATTAGCTGTCACAAAATTTTCTTACTTAAATTTTGACATGAAGGAATGTTGAATTTCTAACCTCGTCAGGAGTGAAGTTGCACTGATTGGTAGGAGGACAGGTAATGGCATACAGATTTACCTGGACTTAAGCTGTAGCTATCAAACTTTGAGCCTAACCAACTAAATACTTTCAAAATACTCTTTTAATAAAAATACATAACACAGCACACAATTTAGTAAAATATATACAGTCACCGCACATTACGAAGCATATTCACCAAATTTTCTGTTAATTTGTCATTTTCGTTACACTCTTTCCCGAAAAGTTTTATGAATTGCTTAAAACTACCATATCCCCAACACCTCCACAATACAAAAGCTATAGCATAAAAACCACAAGCACTGCTGTCAACACATTGTAAGGGTATAGCATTATATACACAATGAGTCAAATTTATTCCATAGAGTCTAGGGTTCATTCCGTAGGAGCAAAAGAATTCAAGCTGACCTTCAGCAGGAGTATAGATTGCTACCCAGTGCTGTCCAGGATCAGATGAGGTTGCCGTATTTGCCACCATACCACCAGCTCCATCAACTACCATTTGGTCCTTGGCAAAAACACCTTTGAAGTTAGGAACGTCATGAAGCAAGCTTTCTATTTCTAAGCTATTCATCAGGCTTTATAATCCATTAGTAGCTCACGTGATCTAGTTATTTCAACAACACTTTCAAATTCTCCATAGACTATCACGTTGATTGTTTGCACCAGATTGCTAGCAAACTGCAGGTTCAACCGCAGATTTCCTTGACGACTCAGCTCCAAGTGATGGGAGGTATTACCACATCCGTCTGGGGTTAAGTCAAAGCAGAACATGGCATAGCCATTTTGAAAATTTGGATAGCTTATATCTGTTCCAGAGTCAGAGTAGGACTTATTTTTTACGTTAAATAAATTCACGTAGGCTCTAATCATGCGCTTGTCGCTTAATTTCATGGGGCAACCAGCTACCGGTTCTCCGTCAATCGTCAGTTCTAAATTCTCTAAATCAAATGTTTGAAAGTTGAATGGATTACTAGTGTAACGACCATTCATAGCATTATTAGTGATCATAGCAAATACCAACTTCTTTGGTATACGACCTGCGAAGAAGTTGTCTCGGGAAGCTGAGCGTGAGTTAAATGGTATAGTAAGTACTTCTATCTCTGCCCGGTTGATAGGATAGAGAGCATTACCGAGAGATAATGCCTTTTCATGAGCCAGTGAAATGCTTGGAGCGATATGTACATGTCGAATCCATAAGACTGCTTCACTGATTTCAATTTTAAATTTCTGAGTTACATCTTCACCAGACATTAGACAAAATTCTGGGGCGCTTCTGATGAGCTTAATTCGGATAGGTACACTGTTCAATAGATATTTCTCTTGAAAGAACAGATCTACATGCAGAGGTCCATACATCTCGAATATTCTACTTCCAGCAGTGCGTACCCAGCGCTTCGCAAGTCCAGTATTACTTGCAGATGCTGCTGCATTAACATCTTCCATTTCAGTATCTTTATAGTAGAGGATTGAGGTTAGCTGACTTCCTTTCGCATCACTCCCAAAGTTTAACAAAGTTTCAAAAGCTGCCTTCCATGGATAAGTTCCAGTGCTCTGTGTGATCATGCGGTTACACACATGTACATCTACCTTTGAAAATAGCGCATGCATCAACATATTTACCGGAGCTACTTTTACATCATTAGCAAATGCATTTCCACTACCCGCTAGTACAATCTTTGCCGCAATATAGAGTCTTGTATCAGACAAATCAGTATAGTGAGGCGATGGCTTAATATCAAATTCAATTGGGCCATCATCTGTAGTGTTTGCCAAGGGATAGTAGGGTACATAGCTGCTCTTCTCCTGACTGGTTTGAGTACCTGGCAGCTTAAACAGGTCAAGTTGTGTTGAAACACAGGGGCAGGATCTCTCATGTATGAGTGCCATGACTAAATATGTCTTGACTTTTCCGTTTTCGCTTTTTGCTTCCTTTTATATCTTTTCCGGATGAGCGTCTTTTACCAATCAATTTGTCAGCTTGATGAACTGTTTTATGTAGCAGTCTGGCTCCGGCTTGTTTACCCCTGCTTTCCAAAGAATGAAGTGGATCTTCCCCTTTTGCAATATCTTTCACAACATTAGCACCAGTTCGAAGGGCCTCACGACCAATCACCTTAGCGCCAGATTTTAACAAGGGAGCAACAGTTTTAGTAAAAAACGGAACCACACCTCGAAAAAGACTTCCGAAAAGACCACCTAGTCCATGTCCCTGCTGAACAGGAGGACCTGAGAAGTGTGCGAGATTGCCGGAAGCCTGGTTTGCATAGTAGCTGTTAATCATGTTCTGATCATGAACATACATTATGACGCCAACAGTTTCGGTCTGATATGGAGCTTTAAAATTAGAGGGCTACTGCTCAGAAAAGGAAAAGGTAGACCACTTGCTGTTTTTATCTGGATATGAACAACTTCAATCGATGATTTCGCCATGTCAAGATAGTAGGGCTTTATATACTTTTCAGAAATACTAATTCCAGGAGTGCTAACTGATGTGTTTACCACACGTAGTAATGGTGCCATGGTATCACCCACTCTTTGATAGTCAACCAAATCAGAGTAAACAAACATACTGTTCTGAACACTTCCAAAGTTTGGAGGGAATTCTGCATAAGTTGACTCATCATGAAAATGCTGATAAGTTGAACCTGAGTTGAAGCCAAGAATATAAGATAATACTGGACTCAATGATATATGATCGAAATCTTTGGGTTCACTATATTTGACTCGATAACGCTTTTTCTCCTTGACCCATTCAATATGGACTCCTGTGCTATTAAACTGTTGAAACTGTTCAACAAGAGCTTCTGGAGATGAATAATGACCAGATCGAAGTACAATCTTTCCCGTAACTTTGTAACCAGATTCTTCATCATCGTGAAAGTATACAGTAGCATCTGATGAATAAAAGGTTAGGAACGAGTTTGGATAAATCAATTCCACTAGGGCAATTTCATGTTGTCCACGTAAGATTAGAGGTTTAGCCAACTTTACTTGAAAGTTCGCCAAGGTGTTACCTGGAAAATGATCCATTGAGCTATTTGAAGGTAGAAATAGATACATAGCTCAAGATAACTTGACAATATCACTCTCTTTAACATAAGAATTAAATTTTGATGGGTAGCCCTGCCACTTGATCAGATACTCAATACCCTGAGGACCTTTCCGTGTCCGCAAAACCTTTTCAATCTTCCAAATGTCGTCAGAATCTTTGTCAACTGGTTGAAGTTCTTGCCCCACAAACTTCCCTTTTATAGTTTCATCCATGAGGTCTTTAAGAATGTAGCGATTAGGTGTTCCTGGTAGAACTCGATTGATTCTAAATAGTTCTTCAGTATAGTTTGGTAAGTAGCCCTTTTCAAACAGAGCCTTAATCTTGCTCATTCGAACCAACTGCCCTTCAGAAAGTTTATCCTCCCTTTTAAGTTTCTTTTTGTACAAGTGACTGTGCACGATTGCCTCATTTGAAACATTCACGTCTTTTGGTGCCATTTTGATACTTCTATGTAGACGAGAATTATATGTTTGCAACATGTCATTTAAAACCTCCAGCCATCGATAAGAATTATTTGCTGTAAAATATCTGTACAACAAATTCTTTAGACTTCTGTTGAATCTTTCTACTGTGGCACTTTTGTGAACACTGTAGCTCGAAAAGTGCTCGATATCGTAAAGACTGAGCATACGTTGGAAATTGTTGTTGTAAAACTCTTTTCCACGATCAGTTTCCAACTTTTCGGGTTTTCGACTAGTGCTACTAAGAATGTTTTGAAAAGCTTCGGTGACATCTTTTCCGCTCTTGGTTCTCACAGGTTTAGCCCAGGCATACTTGGAAAAAACATCAATTACTGTCAGCATGTAGCGGAATCCGTCGTTGTATTTAGCTATATTACTCATATCACAGAGATCAGCAGCCCATTGTGCATCAATTCCAGGAACGTATACTCTAGGTTCGATGCTTAGCTTCTTCCTTGCTTGTTTGTGAAGCGTATATGGATCTTGACGAAGTAGCCATGCTTTGACCTTGTTCTTGTCCTTAACAGCTTTTACAAGACGAGATACACCTGAATATGCTGTAGGTAGACCGGGAGTGTAATAAAGACGATTCAAAGTTGCATCCATCTAAATTTTTTAGACTTGGGTTCAAGACGTTCTGGCCAGTCTTCCTTTCGTTTACGCTTTACAAAGTTGACAATTTTTGCTCGCTTCGTCAAAGGTCCTCCTTTTAACTTGGTACGCTTTCCTTCGACTTGGTGCTCACCAATCCATTTAGGTTGATGACTCGTGAAGAATCGGTATTCAGTAGTAGGTCGCTTTGCTGAACACTCTTCCGGATCCAGCCGCCGTTTACCAAGATACTTTGGTCTGACCAACTGCTTTGCAATTAAACGTCTTTTCTTTAGATGCTGTTTTGCTGCCAATTGCTTTCTTTGCCAACGCTTATGAATGCTCTTTTTATAACTGGTGATTTCTGGCATCAAATGCTGTCTTTTTATAGCTTCATCAAATGGTGTACTAGCTTCTCGTTTACGAGATGGTTCATCTACTTGCATTTCTTGAAGAGCAGCTTCGAATATAGCCTGACCTGGCTCTCCAGTAGTTCTCGTAAGATGAGATTCAAGTAAGTTCACTATATTCGTATTTGGTACGCGAACGTCATGAAAAATTATTTCGCCGGAATTATTCCATGTTAGTATATCTGGATTTCTAGAAAGCTGTTCTGTGACTGTGTTTAATTCTTGTTCATCGATCATTGGTTCATCGTCAGAGAAACTGGCGAAGTCAACATCATCAAATGCTTTTGATACAAGTGCCTCAGGTTCAGGATTCGCTTTTCGTGGCTTATCGAGATAATGCCTATATTGTGATAACAACTCTTGAAATCTCTTCAGTTCTTGATCATTTCCTTGATGAGACAGAATATTGTCCATATCATTTCTTAACCGACTCAGCTTGCTAGAAACTGGTGATTTCCAGTTGCTGTCATATGGTACAAGTTTCATTTTTTTGAAGCTAGTCATCTTCCCAAGAGTGATCCAATAGCTCCTGCTATAGCTGGAATCAGGGCAAGTAAAAAGTTTCCTCCACTCTGAACAATCAACCTTCGTTTGTGCTTTATAGCGCTTGAAGGACTAGTAATCTTTCGCAGAATCCTCTTATGGCGACTCAATTTTTTCTTTTGAGCTGGGGTAACTGGAATATTTCCTTTCAATACATTCAGTGCACACTCACATATACAACGATGAAAATCATCACTAGCGCTATTCAGTAGAGACTTGCGATGTTTATGAGCAGTTGAAGCCACAGATTGCAACTTTTTATAGTGTTTTCTCAGTCGATGTAAACCCATACTAATATTTG
This sequence comes from Trissonchulus latispiculum, assembly GCA_030248195.1. NCBI lineage: Eukaryota > Metazoa > Nematoda > Enoplea > Enoplida > Ironidae > Trissonchulus > Trissonchulus latispiculum. The sequence continues at coordinate 10,552 of JASAND010019273.1, forward strand.
GTAAAGTGGTGGAGAAGCAAAATTTCACTTACTTATATAGGCAACAGGCTCTTCTCCAGGGAGAATACCACTAATGACTCGAGTTTGATCATGAGACTCAGGTTTAAAGTCAAGAAGCAAATAGGAATAAGGTTCTTTAGTAGCATCTTCGAAAGCCTCAGTCAGAAATTTACCTTTTCCTGGAAAGATCTGCCTTGCTAAGTGAGTAATTTGCGCTCGATCACGTGTATTTTTCATTAAGACAATGTAGTTTGCATTAATTGAAATTGTACGATAGTTTTTGGGAAACAAGTTTTGAAGAAGTGCAATACAGCAGATATTGTAGTGGTGGCAATACTTTGTGAAAATGTTTGCCAGCACTTCTGCAGACTCACTCATCAAATCGTCTAGGACTATAAGCATGTTTCCTTCCTTTAGAAGCTCCTCTTCTGGCAACCCTTGTCTAAATTCATAGTCTAGTTTGTTGTAGAGCGGTTGCCAAACACTATAGCACCAAACAATCCTTGTTGGGGGATCCTTCATTAGATATTGACTTTGCAGCAGCTTTGAAGTAAACTGAGACTTGCCGCTACCTGAGGGCCCCACAACTAGCATACTAAAAGGACACTTGAGACGCACATCCATATTTTATTTACAATAGTTTCACACATACAGTAGTTGCTTATATATGTACACTGTCAACAGCTTTTCTCCATTCAATGGGGAACATTACATAATCCTTCAAAATAGCAAGATAAATTAAAGGACGCCATATGGTTCTACAGTTAAAGTCAACAGAGCAAATATCCCATTGCTCGGGTTCATCCATATCGATAGATATGTTTGTTCTCTTTAATACATCTTCCCTGTCGACAGCTTCCTCAACCAAATACTGAAAGTGGCTATCCAAGTAGTTTTGATAGGCATCGAGACACGTATGATCTTGCTGTGAAAGGCATGTCAGCAGGCATCCGAGACACTCAAAGTTATTTTTAGAATAATATTTAGCCAATCGTTCAACTTCTTTAGCAAAAGCAAGTAAGTAGAGTCTCTCCCAGGGAGCTGTTGGTTCAGAGTTAGTGACAGCCATCATCTCCGAAACAAAGGACTCGTATAGGTTCTTCGGTGGCGGTGGTGGTGGAACCCATGGCGCTGCAGAAGGAGGCCAGTAGGCACTAATCGTATCAGTCTGATCCTCAATGCTGGAATCGTTATCACCAGTTTCACTCGTCTTCTCTCGTCCCAGCCTCTCATACTGTTTCGCAATCGCCTCACGTTGGAATTTCGACATAGCTCCGAAGTTGCAACACGTACAACAGAATCCATACAAAATGAACAATGTTCCAAAAAATTCCATTTATATATTTCTTGAAAATTAGGTCAGTAGGTCAAAAAAGAAGCAAGCAATTGAACCATCGTCATCAAAAACATTTTCGACATCAAGTCTCAAAAATGTGTGAGTCAGATCATTTACCGTTGGTGATTTCCAAAAGAAATTTCTAGAATAAGGACCAACCTGACATTGTCCAACCACAGACCCACTAAAGTTAAGTCGATGGAAAATATCTATGCTCATATCTTCCAGCATTAAGAGGCGTTCCCCGCATACAGCATTAGGATTTATTGCTGTTTCTATAATAGCCCGAATTTCAATTTCTTTTTCACATTCCTTCCTGTCAATTGCCATTCTGTAACCAAGATCAAGGTTCCAAGAGTCTTCAATATCAATTGAAGTGTCATTGATATAGAAATGGTTCTTCATAACACATGAGCATGACAACTTGATGATTGTGAAGACAGCAATACAGACTAGAGTGGAGAGTGTAACTGTAAAAACGAGCTTATTCATGATCATAAATTAATTGACTTTGCAAATTTTGTGTAGTATTTTATTATATAAAATTTACGCAATCATAATTTTTTGTCATAGTCTAGTAGTTACATAATCATAGCTTACTTTCAAAGTTATTATTTTTGGCTTCAGATGTCGGAGAATGATGTTCTGGAAGATTTGAATCAGCTAAGCTCAATGGCGGAAGACATTGTAGGTCATCGTTGTGAGCAGTGTGAAAAGCGTTTCAAAAGAAAATCATATCTACTACGTCATCTGCGAACAGTTCACACCAATCTGACATGGACTTGTCCACATTGCAGGAAGTCCTTCTCACGAAAAGATAGTCTTCGTCGTCATATGAAGACACACCATAGTTATAGTCCGAATTACGATAATGCTGGACCATCAAAGAAGGCAAATATTCATACAGATGAAGTTCGATCTCTTGAAGACGAGCTGAGTAATCAGACTAAATTCCCCACCAATTCATCGCAAAAGTCAAATCTTGAGCACCTTGGTAATACTACTGATTCAGATGAAGAACTAATGAATTTGGAAATGCCTGTGCTGTCAGATGTTGAACTACAGGATCTCACAGAAAGTGATGAGGAGCTTTTGAATATGGAAATGCCTATTATCCCTGATCCAGACGTTATTGACAGTGAAACATTTGAAATCATCCCAATGGAGCAAGCTTTTCGTGGTTGGTTAAAAGCTTATCGCGTGATTCCTACAAAATTTGTTGGTGATCTGGAAGTATTTTTTCGAGGATCTCGTATTCATCTGATGACGCTTTTGGACAACCAACGACCAACGAGAAGAAATTGGAGCGCTCAAAGTTTGGTTGTGTGCTAAGATTAGACTGTACCGAATTACCAACGAAAAAGAACAGATTGAACAACATTTTTGTTGCAAAGCCAGAGATGTTCAACCAGCAAGTCCTTTAGAAGATGAAATTTCAGAAATGGAAAAGCAGATTAACAAAAACCTTGACACATTTATACAACTAGGTTCCGATTGGGTGGTTGATCAAATAATACATTTTGATGTTCATTTGGCACGGCATCAACCATTAAGTGGTTCAACATACGTTCCCCTTCCTCGATGGATTAGATTAAAGAAGGCTGTTGTCAATGTTCAAAATTCAGACAATCTTTGCTTTTTATGGAGTGTTCTCGCATCCATCCATCCTGCAGGTGATCACGTTGAAAGGGTATCAAAATATGAACCTTACAGAAATGAACTCAATATTACTGGTATAGAAATGCCCTTGAAGGTGAAAGATGTTCACAAGTTCGAAGCGTTGAATAATATTAGCATTAACGTTCTTGGTGTGGAAGAAGATTCGCTTTTTCCACTTTATTTATCCAAATTTGATCACGCCGTCCACTGTGATCTCCTCCTGTACAATGGACATTACGCCTTTATCAAAGACTTTGATCGCTTACTTAGTGATCAGAGGGGTGGTAACAGAAAGAAATTCTTCTGTCGTCGATGCTTGCAGCCAAAGTATTCAGAAGCAAAGTTAAAATTGCATTTAGAAAGATGTGTGGCAAATAAGCCTGGAACAGTTGTCATGCCTGAGGAAACGGAACTGTCTTTCAGGAACCATCATCGCAGGCTACGAGCACCAGTCATTATCTATGCTGATTTCGAATGTCTAACAGAAAAAATCTCTACATGTGTCCCTAATCCTTCCTTGTCATTCACTACGCCATATCAACATCATACTCCCTGTGGTTATGGAATGATATCAATTACACAGTGCTGTGGCGAAAGTACTAGACAACTTGGTACTCTTTCTGTTTATCGTGGAAAGGATTGTGTAGAAAACTTCTTGGAAGAACTGATTGAGTTGGCCAATGATTATGGCGAACGACTCGACAATCCTAAACCTCTTAATCTAACAGAGGAGGAAGAAAGCAGATTTCAATCAACAGAAAACTGTCATCTCTGCGGTAATTGTATGGATCACGATCGCGTTAGAGATCATTGCCACCTCTGTGGAAGATTTCGTGGAGCTGCCCATAATCGATGCAACCAACTCTATCGTCTAAACCGAGACATAACCGTAGTTTTCCATAACTTACGCCGCTATGATGGTCATGTCATTATGCAAGAAATTGGAAAAGCTTGTAAGCTAAGAAATCTGGATCTATCTGCAATAGCGAAAGGAATGGAAGACTATCTAAGCTTCTCTGTAAAACGAACTGTAACATCTGGAGTAGATGCAGATGAGCTTGATGATGCATCTGAAGAGGAAAAGGTTTTGGGTGGTTATGGTCGGGATAGATCAGGGTGGCGGCTACGTTTTATTGACAGTTGCCAATTTTTAATGGCATCACTGGATACACTTGTTGGAAATCTGAAAACTACTGACTTGAAAACACTTGCTGCAGTCATCAAGGATAATGACAAATTATTGCTATTGAAAAGAAAAGGTGTTTACCCTTACGAGTATATGGACTCATGGGAACGCTTTGAAGAGCAGCAACTACCTCAGCAGTCAATGTTTTTCAATCAACTACTGCAAGAAGATCTTCCAGATTCCGACTATGATCATGCACAGCGAATATGGGAACATTTCAGTATCAAAACACTTGGTGATTATCACGATTTATATTTACAAACTGACGTTTTACTGCTGGCAGATGTCTTTGAAAATTTCCGTGTTTTTTGTCTGCAGTATTATGACTTGGATCCCGTCCATTACATAACACTACCTAGTTTTGGATGGGATGCTTGTCTAAAGCTGACAGGCATCAAACTGGAGCTTCTTGAAGACAATGACCAGTACATGTTTTTTCGAACATGGTATACGGGGTGGTGTTGCCATGATCTCCCATCGCTATGCCAAGTCGAACAATCCTTATGTTAATAATTTTGATAGTCAACAGACTTTATCATACATTCTATACTTGGATGCTAACAATTTATATGGATGGTCTATGGTTCAGAAACAGCCTGTAGGAGGCTTTCACTGGCTTTCGCAATCAAAACTTTCTAAAATTGACTGGGCATCTGTTGATACAGATGGTGAGGAGGGTTACGTTTTGGAGGTTGATTTAGAATATCCAAAAGACTTACATGATTTACACAATAGTTATCCTCTTGCACCAGAAAAATTGTTTATTGATGATTCTATGTTGTCTCCATATTGTAAAAAATTGAAATCTGAGTTAAGTGTTAAAGCTGGTAAAGTGAACAAGCTTGTCCCCAATCTTTTCGCAAAACAAAAGTATAAAATTCATTTTCGTAATCTAAAACTATACTTATCATTGGGTTTAAAATTGAAGCATGTTCACCGCGTCCTGGCGTTTCATCAGTCTCCCTGGATGCAGTCTTACATAAACTTTAACACTAACATGCGTAAAAATGCAAAGTCTGAATTTGAAAAAAATTTGTTTAAGCTTTTAAATAATGCCGTGTTTGGTAAGACCATGGAAAATGTTCGTGGGTATCTGGATGTGAAATTGGTAACTGAGCAAGCTAAATTTAGCAAACTGGTATCAAATCCTCGTTTCGAAAGGGCTACTGCCTTTAACGAAGATTTGGTGGCAGTTTGTATGACACGTGTGACAATTGAGCTCAATAAACCCATTTATGTTGGGTTTACTGTTCTCGATTTGTCCAAGCTGCTTCTGTACGAATTTCATTATAATTACATCATTCCCAAGTATGCAAGTTCTGTCAAATTGCTTTTTACAGACACTGATAGTTTATGTTATTTTGTTGAATGTCAGGATGTTTACAATGATATGCTGAAGGATTGTCATTTATTTGACTTTAGCGATTACCCGTCTGATCATCCTTTGTTTTCTGTCACTAACAAAAAGGTGATGGGAAAAATGAAGGATGAGACGAATGGTACTCCTATTGTCGAATTTTGTGGTTTGCGTGCGAAGATGTACAGTATAATGTGTGGAAACGAAACTAAGAAAAGGGCGAAGGGGGTTAAAAAATATGTTGTGAAACGGTATTTGAAACATGAGGATTATGTTCGTGTATTGTTTGAAAAGTCCATTCGTCGAGACATGATGAATATGATTAGAAGTAGCAAGCATCAAATTTATTCTATATCATCTAACAAAATCAGCTTGTCTGCTTTTGATGATAAGCGTTATGTACTCGATGATGGTATTTCGAGTTATGCGTATGGACATTATAGAATTAATTGAAAATGAAACTTACAATTAAATGAAGGCATTGTATTTATTGTTATAATAATGACATACAAATAAAATGGAATCAGGTTAAAATAGTTCAGTCAGATTCATTAGCAATGTTAGCTTTTTCAGTGGAATAGGTATTCATCAATTGGTAGGCTCGATGAGCAGAACAGTATCGGGCTCCCTCCTTGAGTATATGGTCTGGGCAGCATCCGTCTCTCTCCATTTGCATCATAGTAGTATAGCTGGGTAGACCCATCGCCCCTGCTTCCATTATCCGAACATGGTTCTCCCGCCGCATGAGACCTTCCCTGATAAGATTCCACTGTCCAGTGCCCTTGGTGATTAGGATCTGAACATTGTTGTTTGAAATGATGGTAGAAATTTCATCCAGGACCTGATTCCATGTAAGTAGAGAGGAACTGCTATCCCAGGATAAACAGGTGTACATTGTTACGTATTGAACAGTCTGCTGTTGATTTGTAGTGAGTTCAGCAAATGTATGAGGTGCTCGGATGAAATAATGATGCATATCGGTTTTGTTAGATCCAGGATGCTTAATAAGAATTGTTGTTTCAAGCGGGACATCACCAAGCAATTGCACACCAATGCAACTAACAGCAACAAAAGCAACAGCCATAGTGAAACACTGAATCTAACAGTTATAAGTGTATCTTATAAAGGGTAAAAGTAGGTTAATATATAGGTGGTATTAATTAGAGTGTGAAACCTTGGGGTAAATTTTGTGATATTATGGGTTACATGCATGTGTGGAACTTTGTGGTATGAATGCCACAAAGTAACACATGTTATTGGCACTGATTGATATCGGTGCCACAATGTAACACATAATAAGGGTACTGTTCTAAAATACTGCCACAATGTGCCACATATTGTGGCACTGGTCTAGAACGCTCATTTATATACTACTACTATTATATAATTTTTGAATACATGACCGTAACGCGCATTTGTATTTTTGAATGGAAATTTGTTGCAAATCATTAAGAATACTGATTCTACAACTTAATTTTCAAAAAACAAGTACTCAGACAAATTCTGAGCAATTTAATACCAATTTAATTGTTTTAAGATATTTTATTTTTACTAAAAGTGTTGTTTCGTGCTTCAAATCACAAAATTATGTTTTATAAAATGTTAAAGCTTCACTTGCAACTCAAATTAACTTGAAGTAACATTGTGGCCTCATTTTCACAAATTTTTCGATGATTACAGATTTTGTGGATTTCTATGCAAATTGATTGTATGTTATGCCGAATATTTATAATTGCCTATTATATTGTGTGTAATTGCCTATTATATTGTGTGAGAGAGTGAGTACCTAGTGTGAAACTTTGACCTCATGTGCTTTAGACAAAAACTTTTTGCCAGCAAAAGGCCACATTATTTTGCAAATGAAGAGCTATAAGTCACGGTAAACGTTCTCTAGTGTAGTCAAATTTTAAAGAAATGTTTACTAAATAAAACACTTTAAAACAATTCAATTGGTATTAAATTGCTCAGAATTATTCATGTCTGCTTTTGAAAAATATCTTGTAGAACCAGTATTCTTTATTATTTGCAACAAATTTCCATTCAAAAAATACAAACGCACTTTACGGTCATGTATTCAAAAATTAATTGTTTATATTTTTGGAATCAGCAGATTCCAAGAACATGTTCGTAGCTGACACTTTATAAACAACTCGAAGAAAAAGTTAGATACAAAATTAAGAAATTTTAAAAGATTAGAAAGTTAAAAGAAAAAACAAGGAGGTGGAAAACAGAACAAATTTCTTTCATCTTAATTTCGCAGAATACTGACAAGGATAGGGTAGTTAATTTACATGTAAAAAAGTAATTAATTTTTTCCACCTGTTTTTAACAGTGTAAAAAAGTGTAAAAAATGTGTAAAAAATGTTTCGATGCCAAATTCATTTCCTCTGTATATACCACAGTAATGATTGACGTGTTGTACAACTGCCAGAAAGAATGAGTTTAAGCATTTATTGCATGCCATAGCCATAGTCACTAAGGCATTTATTTATTTTGATAATTGCTTGCAATTCTCCATGTTTTCTTTTTGCATTTATAAAGTGAGTCGACAGATTAGCAAAATAAAAATATAGAAAGTGTCATTTACATTATTTGCATTAGTATTCCCATTGCAATTTCCAAATACTTTTTCTTATTAGTGAGATCGAAAAATCAAGAGCATTTTCAAATTATTTAATTTCAGAATTTTCAAAAATTTCTATTTCAAGTTTCAAATAACGAGAATGTTCTGTCTATAAAAATCTGTTGGAGCATAGTCTGGTGTCTGGTGTCTGAAATGATTTTGGCTGTAAAATGTTTGATTCTGAAATACTGTTCCATTATGGATCAAGATTATTTGGACATTTCGTGAAATTTTATTGACTGAGATCTTCACTTAAAGAATCTCTTGCTCTTCAAGAAAGAATCTCATCTTGCTCAATGAAAGGAAACCTCTGATTAGGTTATCTGGCACGAGATTCAATTGCAACTGAGTTACAGTCGGCAACTTATTAATTGAAATGAATTCCCAAAAATCCTCAACATTGTCCAACCACCGTCTTTACTTTTAATGACATTTTTAACTTTAACTTGAAATAAAACACTTTCAATGATACTGAAACAAAACCTGTCTGCAATGTATACTTGAAACATTATTTTTCACAGTCAACGGTATATGTAGTTGTGAAAAAGTGTAAAAATGTAAAAAAATTTTAAAAAAGTGTAAAAAAACTCCGAAAATTAGTGTTTAAAATGATAAACAATATGTAAAAAATCTGGTGTTAAAAAGTGTAAAAAAGTGGTGTTAAAAACTGTAAAAATACCTGTTAAAATGTTCGAAATTTTGCTACTGTTAATAACTGTAAAAATGTTTTTTAACATTTTTACTTTTTACAATTTACAACCCTAATACTGACACTGTACACTACAGATCCTGTAACATTTGCAACATCACAACGAGGGGTTTCATAAACAAGAACTGTAATAGCTTTGAAAATGTTGATTACATACCGAACTAGTTCAGTGTGTAATTACTAGGCATGGGCACGGGTCCAAAAATTTGGACCCGGGTACCCGGTACTACCCGAAGCCCTATGTCGGGTAATTGCGACACTACCCGGGTACCCGGGTACCCGGGTACTCGGGTACCCGGGTACCCGGGTACCCGAGCACTTTCGGGTACCCGAGAAAATTTTAACCCATTTTTCGCATTTGGCAATTTTGAAATTTAACTTTTTTCAGGGGTCTTTATACACACTGAGCTTAGATTGGATATATTTTTATTCCTAAGTTATTTCAAAGGAGTTTTAAAGACTTAAAATGGATTATAAGGACTTTCAATTAATTGTAACGGTATTAGAAGCTGATGCTGATACAGACAACATTGGTTTTTTTATTTTATAACCGCGCTCAGACCAGCAATTTTCTGAGTTTCGTACCACTGTTGCGCTGTCCGTTTCCTCTAACCTTTAACTATTAACAAATTTTAGAAAGCATTTGGATTATAAGAGCAAATTCCCATAACAAAGCTTAGCGAACTTCAACTGCTTGTCTCTGGAAATTGGAACAGCATAAAAGGCAGCAAACAAGCAAAACCTGCACGAAGTACTAAGTTTTGCGTCCTTTTTTGTTTCCTTTTTGCGTAGTTTCTTAATGAAACCACGTAAAATAAAATGTCTTGAATAAAAAACTAAACTTTTTGTGATTGAATACTACACTTTACTGACAACAAATGTAAAATTTTAATCTCACTCGCTCAATAAATTGACTTATGTATTGAGATTAGTGTTTTTACATTTTCCATTTAGATTAATTTTGTAGTTTTTACCTGAAAACAATTGCTACTTTCCAATTTCATTTCCTCTGTTCTTTTGCTCTTGGAGTAACTTTACTACACGTAAAACTGATGAGAGATGCAAGTACTTTAAAATTTTTATGAAACGTTTACAAGACATTTATTAAATATTCCATGAAATAAATTCATTTATTGTCATTACGATTCCACTGTATCCAAAGAAATTCAATGTAAGCATCTCCCTCAAAACTTGGCTAAACTTTCTCAGTCACTAAAGGAGTGCGCATACCAAACAATCATCCAAAAGCTCGTATGCTAACATTTTTTTGTTAAATGAATGTTCAAACAATCTGGGAGCATTTTCTTAGTTCTTCGTAAATTATTCGAACATGGTAAATTTAATATTTTAAAAACAAATCTAAAAATAGAAAATTATAAAATGTTTGAAAAATACCCGGACTAATTCCTCTTCCCATTATATACGTTTTTCTGTTGTAGTATCTTTTTATAATAGTAAATTTTTTAATATGTAAACTGAAAAAATCTTCGGTGGTTACAAATGTTCTTAGCCGAAAATTTTCGGTGGTTAAAAATTTTTTGAGCCAAAAAATTTCTCTCTGCTTGATCCACATTAATCCGGTTTTATCCGGTTTTTTCCGGTTTTAACTGGATATCGGGTACCCGAAGCAGGACCCGGGTACCCGAAAATTTTCGGGTACCCGGGTACCCGTCGGGTACCCGACTACCCGTGCCCATGCCTAGTAATTACATACGGGACTAGTTCAGTTCCGAACTGAACTGAATTACATACTGAACTACGACATATGTACCTACTTTACGAATGAACAAATTCCAGGTATTTAATTTTATCGCTAATATCGGAATAAGCTTTGGATGCGAAGTTTTGTTCAACAATTAAAATTTAGCTGCACTTCTTAGCTACATGATGTTCTTGATATTTATTTAGTTGTTGAAATTTAGTGCTGGCATGGGTAACTTTCTGGCTTTCCCACTTGGCATGCCGTCTCTTCTTGGCACAGACAGTAAATGGCCGTTTCTTCTGGGTTTGGACTTAATCTGTGCGGTGCTGGCATTTTTCCTTATTCCTCTATTTCCAGGAAGTCCGAAATTTCTTCTTCTAAAAAAGCAAGACATTGCTTCTGCTGAAAAAGCGATTAAGTATTACCACGGAGATCAAGCGGATACACAAAAAGTGATTGACAGAATAACAGCAGATGAACGTACAGGCAAGTTAATAACCAAAATAATTGTGGAAATGTAGGAAATAATATATATATGTAGCTTCTAAATATTTGTACCGTATTTGTACCAATTCCCTCGTGTATTCAATTTTTTCCGAAATAATAACCAAATCATGAATGTGTACGAAAGTCTAAACAAATTCTTTTCTCTAAAGCTGCGTATGATTTGTTTTGGGTAGAAAACCGTGCTGTGCAAGACTATACTCAAGCACACTCAACATTCTTTTGCAGTACGGCAGCTTTAATGGTGATAAGGTGTTTGTTTTAGTGACAGAGCAAGCGAATGAAATGAGCACATGGCAGCTGATGCAATCATATAAGTCAACCTTTTTAGTATGCGTTGTCATTGGAATATTGCCAGGAACCAGCGGTTTCCAAGCCCTAGGTTCATATTCAGCATCCATCTTGGAGAAGTTTGGTATGCCAATCGAACTAGCTGACAAGTACACTATGGTTATGGCAGGCTTCCAGTTGTGTGGAGCAATTGGCTCTCTGCACATTAATCACGCCCTTGCCAGAAGACATGTTCTGCTAAGTACCACAGGAATATGCTTAGTTGTGCGTATTATATTTAAATGTAATATAAGGTCGGTGACAGTAGAAGTTGTACTTCTCCCGTAAAACTTATGTTTTTTCGGTCTACCCAAAGTCAAAGTAACGAAAACGTTATTGATGTGAATTGCGGGACATCAGAAACTAAGTAGTCTCTATGTTATCTGGCTACAGCAACCATCTGTAAAATGACTGCCACCAGTTGCAATAGCGATACCGGTTGTTTCCTCTCACCGTTACCACTATACTAGAATCGTGCGTACAATTTTTTACTCCAATTTGCTGGTATGTTTGCCTGTTGAAGCTCAAAGTAGAGAGCTTCTAGTAGGACGTTTGGAATTTTAACACACAACATCGCTGAGTGACAAGAGGGGACAGTTTCATAAAACCGGACAACTTGCACACCTTTCACAAGTTCTCGGCACACACTTGCGATCAGAATTGTGCTCAGTCTATGAACTTGCACTTGCAGTAGTTGAATCTTCACTGAACAAATGTATCAAAAATTGTTATATTATTAATTCAAAAATTCTTAAATTATTAAGTTATAACTTATGTTTGGACAAACTTTGTGACAAGAGTTTTTGGAAAGTTATCGCAGTCGTGTTTGAATTTCAAACAATTTATTTCATTTTAAATCTTGTGTGTATTCTTAAACCTTTTGGTTATTAGTTTAAGTATCAGCTACTTGCAAACTTGAACTTGACTTGCCTTTACAGGTTCTCTAGGTTGGCTACTTGTTTAGCTAATTTCCGCAAGTATAAGAAAAAGGATATAAAACACAGCCAGCATGGACGTTCAAGTTGGTTCAAGTGTTCATGTTCAAGTGCAAGTGCAAGTTCAAGTCCCAGTTCAAATGACAAGTTTTTAACAAATTGGCCCCGGGTGGTCAGCTATTGTGGGGTTGCAGATATTGTGGAAAGCAGTCTCAGCTGAATACTTAGACATTGAGAGAAGCATAATCGTATAATTTGTATAAAACGCACATTTTGCTGATGATGTGCTTGCTTTTATAGTGTCACGTTTCTCTGTTTATTGTTCTGCGGATAAGCCACAGTCTTGCCGATAATTCATCAGTCAAGTATTATCTTGTGGACTCTGCTGGCTGCATGTTTTTCGTTATCGGTTGCGTCTGTTCGATGGCGCTCTTTCCTTTGACTACAGTAATCCCTCCAGAGCTGGCACCGCTTCCTGTCCGCTCAACAGCTACCAGCATTAGCCTTGGAGCATTGGCAGTGGGTATGAAATACTACCAAATAGTGCACTATATGCAGGCTGAAAGTTTGCCTAGGTTCTAGTTTGTAGAAGTTTCTAGTTTCTAGTAGAAATGATGTTAGTTTCAGAAAAATTTCGGGCTGCACGCACTCAACAAACTGACTAAAAGCACTGCATGCAAGATGCAACATTACAATAACGTAGTATATCTAGATTGTAACCTAGTACCTAGTTGTAGGTACCTAGTAGTACTAGGTGCTAGTAGTAGCTGTATGTAGTATCCTAGTATAACATTCTCTACACCATGCTTAAATGTCACCACGATAAATTCAATTATCTTTCCATTTTATTACAACATAACTTCAATTTTTACTTCACAAATGTTTACAAGCTCTGCGGTTTCTTGCAGTCACGTAGCTCAACCGCTAGGCTAGGTCAAGTCGATAAGATCAAGATCAATCCAGCTCTAATGGAAATCTGCTAAATTTCAGGCGACGTAATTACAAAGCTGGCAGTTTGGCCACTTATTAATATAGTGGGAAGCTATGTGTTTCTAATTCTGTTGATATCAGCCATCGTTTGTTGGATTATCCTGATTCGATACTTGCCGGAATCACATCCTAGTTACGTAAAACGCCATGATCAAATTCAGACAACTGGTGCCGTGGAAAATAACTTTTGTGCCTCCCACCAAGATGAAACATGCATCATGACAAGATTTTAATAGTTTGCTAATATAATAAGCCTTCACTGATTGCATATCCAGTAAATATTGTTTTATATTGCTTGTAAAATATATCATAATGTTTAATAAAAGCATAATGATGCTGCTGAGTCTTTGGCCCACCATGCTGACCGACAGGGATGGAAACTGGGCCACATTTTGTGACCCATGACCCACTCGACCCAAACGCAAACTTGACCCAGACCCAAGTGACCCATAAAATTATATAATTTGGAGACCCAGACCCAAATGACCCAAACGTTTTCGTGACCCAGACCCAACTGACCCAAAAATTTTCGTGACCCAGATCCAAATGACCCAATAGGATAACGTGACCCAAAACTAACTTGATTGTCCTTTTGCGCAGTGTTTTTAAAACAAGAAGTTTTTAATGTTTTTAGTGTCTTTCATTACTTTTTCAATAATGATAGAATTGAAGGAAATAATTGCTACCGCAACATTTTGCTGGCCGTTTTGCTTATAAGACCTGAACGGTTCACGCTGTAAAATTTCATGATCGATAGAAATGTGTCCACCGTTGTACGCGGCTTTTACTATATATGTGAACCCACTCAAATAGAATGGCAGGAAAAGTCACACCTAACGCTAGTGATTTCTGCGCAGTGAGTACTAAATTTAGTAAAATTGTTAGTGAACGCGCCGAAGAAGCGAAAAATTTTTGGAAAAGGTGGGTCTTCCGTTAAAATCAGCTAAATTTCCAACGCCAAAATTGAAGCCGGAAACTACTTTTAAGATTTGGCCAGACCATGTGACCCAGACCCAAAATGACCCACTAAAATTTACTGACCCAGACCCAAAGTTACCCACAGGGAGCTTGACCCAGACCCACACTGACCCAGAGGTTTCACAAAACTAGTGACCCAAGACCCAGTGACCCAAGTAAAAATGGCGACCAAACGACCCATGACCCAATGACCCATGACCCAGTTTCCATTCCTGCTGACCGAAAATCTAACATATTATATCTAACCTATCCCAGCGTAAATATCAGACAAACATAACATAGCATTGCAGAATTTACTATGATTACATTGCATAATGTATAGCTTTTACATTTATTATTGCAAATACTTTTTGTTTCAAAAAAGTGTTCTTTATCAGATCATCATGATCTTAACAGGTCCTTCATTTAATGTCTACGATAGATGGTGGCGGTACCGCTTGAGCTGGCGGTTGTTATCGGTTTGGGATTTAGTGATTGACTGGGCGAGGTTACAGGAGTTACGGAAGTCAGTTGACTTGAATGTGGCCTATGGAAGTGCCGCTTAGCTGGAACCTGGTGGTGGTCCTTCTTTTTTTGAGCAGCTGGCACATTCTGTGCTACAGGAATAAAGTAGACCATTTGTCCAGATAGCACTTTTTGGGGAGGCTGAACGGTTTCTGTTGGTGGTTTCGTTTTTGGTGGCTTGGAATAGTCTTTCGGTTTATAGAACCTCGCGTTGAGGCTGAGACAGCCGTCAATTATCCATAGGGTAAGACCGATGAATAAGAGAATCTGAAATACGAGAAATCTCAAACATGCCAGGTATATTACATGCGGTTTCATTTGCAAAACATGTTCAACGATGTTCAGTATATACAGCGTATAAAGCAGAGGAAGGCGAATTTTGGAAGCGTCCATTTTCTGGCAGCCTTTCAGCACTTCTAGCAGGGCTAATAGCCAAGAAGAAACCGAGGACAAGCCCAAGACAAGACAGCAAGACAAGACAAAGCCCAAGCTGGGAGGCGTTCGTCAGGCACCCTACTAACCTTGTTACCAGGACCTAGGAGACAGAGAAGACAAGAAGGAAGTGCAGCTTTTCACTCATGATTGAAAATAGAGAATGGATCCAGTCAGAGATCTACCCACTCACGACTCTTCTGATTTCAGAAAGAAATACTACATTTATATGGGCTTATTAAATTATCCTAGTGCAGAACACTAGTTTCTGAAATATCAATCCAATGTAATTAGGATTTGAGATTTTATGATCCGTCGTATATTCAAATCTTCCACGTATTCGAAATCTCCTACACATAAGACCTGCTTCCACAGCATTTGTAGGTATTGTTTGACAGAAACATAAAGGTAAAGGTAAAGTTGGTAAAGTGTAATGTGGGTAATAGTGTCCCCGCTATCACCCCCTTTCCAAGTCCTTTCCTAATTCCCACTTTCGCTGTTTTTCCTAAAGCTTCCCCAAAATCCCCAAAATTCCCCATAAATATTGTATTTTTATAATTGTTGGGAAGCCCGATAATTATGTATTATTTTGTATGTAAAAACCCCCCTAAATATCGTGCAGTGCTAACTTTATGCTCATCTCTTGCAAATTATTTAAAATCACCTATTTCTGAGCGTAAACGTAACATTGCACGTATTTCCAATTCTTGTTGGCTTAGCGAAGATAGACCCTCCCGTTCCCAACGCATAACAAAATCTTTTCAACAGTTGGGAGTTTTGTCAACCTTTAGAGCGGTCGGTCCTTAGAATTGGGGGCCCCACCTTTTGGCGATCCACACCTAAAACGTAAGTGTTTCTTTTTCGTTTTTCCCTTAAAAACCCTTTTTAACTTACTTTTCTAATTTCCTTTCTTACTCCTAACCCCCTTTTTCTATTCCTTTTTGTCTAACGTTTAACTCCCCCTTCCCTCCCTCTCCTAATTTCACGGGGTTGGCCCCGTGCCCCCGGGTCTTTTCTGCTAGCTACTTCCCCTAGCATTGTGCTGTATTTTCCCTTGTTCCCCCAGTGTTGCTGGTCCCCCTCCCTTACTGTTTATTGTCCCTGCTGTATCCTGTTTTTGTGACGATGTTGCGGGTATCCCGCTACCCCCCACTGTCCCCTCCGGGTATCCCGGAAGGTCCTCCTGTACTGTCATTGCCCTGTCTGCGCCCAGTAAACTTCCAGTTGTCTTTTGTAGCTAATTTATCTTAATTTATTTAATATTTAACGGTTTTAAGTTCACTTTAATAGCTAGGTAGAGCTCTGGGAATAGCCCGGAGCTGATCCAAAACTGAGCCCAAATTTCCGTGTGCATGTCCCTAGTTTTTACCTGGCGCCCCGTTGGCGTCCCCCAAAACTCGTCTGTGTCCCTTGGCGAGGCAAGTCGGTGGAAAGAGCCGCCTGGACTAAAGATCTCCACCCGTAGTCGCTGGTCAGCGTCCTTGCGCACAGTTCCCTTGTAAAATTTGGGGCGTGAGCTCAGTGGTTAAATTCCCTAGCTCCCCCATATTTTACAAAAGTGTTGTTATCGTACTAGATGAAAGATGGGTTTTAATAGCATAACTCATGAGCTTATTATCTATCTTGTACAATGTTTACTAAAGCACTCGATCCAATATTACCGTCGAGACAATCCAAGCGTAAGCGGATACTGTACAGTCAGCTATGGGGAAGCCGTACGCAGTCAAAGCTTCAAACATTGTTCCAATTAAGGTTACACCAATCATGATGAACGGAAGTATGCTGTCCTGAAAGCATTTTGTGAAACAGTAAAATTTATTGCGTTGCAAATTTACTGAGTTTAAATTTCTCTCTAAATATTTAATTCACAGCAACGTGGTGTCAATGTGCAAGTTTGGACCGATCAGCGAACATCTTCGGTTAACTCTTAGAATGACGCTGTATTGGTTCGAGCTTCTATTCCAACCAAAACGGAAGGAACATACAAATGTGTAGAAACTAGAGCAGAGCCATTTCTTAATCAAGTGATAAGACAAGTAATCATTTGTCATTGAACAGCAAATTAATTAATTAGTTACTCAAGTTAATTGCAATCAAACGCAATGTCTTCCAAAAATGTTAAATATTACTGTCCAGAATTTTAACACCGTAGATGTGAAAAAAAGCTTGAAACAAATGCCTCAAATGCTGAAATCGGGCTTCTGAGGAATGAGTTTGGCGGCGTTAAATTTAACTTGGTCCTATTGGAAAAAGCAAAAAATAGAGAGGAGTCAAAAGAGATTGAAGTAAAACAAGTGCAACAAAATAAAGGCCGAATAGAGACAGTCATTGTTACTTACAGCCATTTGATAATATGTGGGAAGAAGCCGGCAGACCAAAAGCGCTATGGCGACCATTAAACAGGCAATTTCAGTCATGGCGGCACAAACTTTAGCCGTAAACACGTAGTGACCGGCTGGCTTGAGAATATTCTTAATCCAGTTTTGAATGCTGAGCTGGTCAGATGTAAACTCTGGGATCTTTTGAGAGGCTATTTCTGTAGTACAATTGACCCAGACGCCTCCACCACTAGCAGTGCAGACAAACGCGAGCAGAAAAACGACCTGGAAGGTTTAAGAAACTAGAAGTTACGTAGAAAAAACTTGGTTTTAGTATCCTCGATTCGTCTATATGTTGTCAATCATCATTGAAAGAAAGAGCAAATTGTTATTGTTGCATCATTGTAAACCAAAAAATAAAGGGAATTGTTTATACAAAATTATTAATTATTTTTAATTAAACAAGGCAAAATTAATTTTACCAGTTAACAATCTTACTATCTGTATTGTCGGTATGATCATTGCATAGTATCTTGGTAACATTCTTCGGATTAAATAATTTCAAGTTTCTTCTTTTCTGTTATTCCTAACGGCGGTACGAATCTCTTCGGAGATTTTTTCTTGCTTTTTATGTCTTTTGTGTAATAGCATTAAACATTAAGTTTCTGGAATTGTAGAGTGCTCCATACATTAGATCAAATTGAGTCTTTTTCATTTCTGCTTACAATAGGTCAAAGCGGTACACTTACCATTTGCTTGCAGGTAGTGCTTGAGGACGGCCGGAGTAATCAAGCCTACAAAAGTTAAATGTCTGACAAAAGATTTATTTGTGTGAGATATGTGCCTCCGACATTAAGTGTTAGCTCGGTGTAGTTGCTATAATTTTTCACTAAGTTTGTTTGTTACCAAAAATGTGTGAGAGGCCGTTACATTTGTTGACAGCCATTGCTCTAATCGTACGTTTAATCGAGCATGAGTACTTCTTTAAACAAGTGACGTAAGGATTCTGGACTGACATTGATATGAATTGATTAATTACTTGTCTGATATTACTAATATTTAGTCGACACAAATATTTCGGAAGAGGTGACGGTTCTGGTGCAAATAATATTTCAGCAGTTCGGAAGTCTGGTCGAGCCAGTTCTAAGCAGTCTACTTTTAATACTGGTTATCTTTGTTTTAGCTTTCAATGGTGCTAATCTATTTTTATTTTCGGCGTCCAGGCGGGTTTTTCGGAGTTTTCCAAAAAGCGGCTGATTTTTTACCCAATCGCTAACCTGTTTTAATTTTGTGTGGAATAAACAGAGTGGTGTTCGACTTGTGATCTTCAAATCTTTGATCTTACCTCCGATCGAGCTGATTTAGGTGAGCCTGGCTGTCGAACATCGGGCTGGCTAATTTTAAGCACATCGAAGACAGGTCACAGCCCATTTCAACCCAAATTCCAATTCCGTACAATATTGATAACACCGGCGCCTTTTGCAACTTTAACATCATTGAAGCTCGGGCTATGTCCCTAAATTGCGGTTACTTGTACTTGAATTAAACCTGGATTAGCGACTAACCCTGGCATAGCAGTTGGTAATTGGCCGCTGATGTTTGCCGTAAGCCGATGACTTTGGTATATGAACTGGAAATTAAACACGACACACTTTATTTACTATTTTAATCTTAATGTTGTTACTATGTAGGCAGTGTATTCTTCTGCCATCGCATGCACCCTGAGCGGTGCTGGTCCAGACATTGTGCTCTCCTGCATGAGTCCCTTTGAACGACTGTTCGTTCTTCAAACATTCAACCTTTCGACGTTCAACAAAGATTTGAGCAGCTCCAATTGGGCCAATCTTATTCGGACTGAAAGGGCAACAGAGCTTGTGGCAAAATATTTCATTGCGATAGTGGAAGCCGTTTGTATCTGTGTCGCAACCTTGTTGCTCCTAATAAGAATAGCTGGTTTACATCCGAAAACGTTGGTAAGCGCAAACTTTTCCCTATGAACACAGCAACCCAGTTTAATTATAGGGAAGTTAAAAGGAGTTTGAAGTGTGATAATATTCGAGATGAATTAAGAAAATAAGGTTGTTACTCTATAACATTTACGGGTCCAGAAGCTTGGTTCTGAGGGCTTGAACCTAAAATATTTAGTTTACAAGAGCGACGTTATATCGAATGAAATAGGACAGGATAGGTTTAAGCGAAATAGACGCGCTTCACTCTACTATTTGCCAATTAGGATGGGATTCGCTGGAAATTGTTAGCTAATATTGTTAGTCTGTCATGAAAATTGATTGTTATTTGGAATTTTTTGCAAATTGATTTTTGCTGTAAAATCAAGTATATAAATCAAAATAAAAATCACCATTTATATCGATATTAGTCTTAAAATGAAGGACAAATTTTAATTTATTTCTATTGCATTATATATTCTCCTCAAGCCTTTCTTGGGTCAAGCGTGAGCAGCCCTTCGAAGACTCGCCGCTATGTTAATAAAAATATTCAATCAACATACAGTCTTTACTTAACGGTGTCTGTTAACGCAAACTAAATGACATTTTCTTCAGGAAATCGTTCTTGCCTTTGTTTTTGGAGCCCTGGGAGTCGTTAGTTTTAATTTGGAGTGCTGGTTTGCCTCTGGACATCCTTTAGGATGCATTCGAGCCAACGTGTGGATTGGAGCTGCGGTAAGCAATACCTTGACAGCTGCCTACGTGACTTCAATAAATAAATATTCAATAATAAGAAGGTTGAAATGAAGATGAAATGAGGTTCCAGACCATATATACATGCGTTTTGGAGGGTTTTCATGTTAGCTGATCTACTTTGTCGACGTCTCTTGCAGTCCTACGTTACATTTACATATCTTGCAAACGAAAAAGGAACAGAACTAGTATCTGTCACCGCAGAACCGCCAGCCTGAACAATTCTAGGTTAATCTTTGGCTAACTAGACTAAAGTTCTACCAATTGAGTGACTCAGGCGCAATCGAACCAAGCTTAACCAAACCAAACCAAGAAAGTCGAAAAAATGGCCCAAAAATGGATCCCCATTTACATAAGTTTGTATTCGTTAAGGTGGAGAAATGTAAAGCCGGGACAACATACCTGCAACAACTAATATGTTTTCAACACTAAAAGTGTTCAATAGTGCGCATAATTTTTTATATACGTTTATTGTTACAGATATTTCTATTCATCGGAGGCGTCCTGTGGGGAGTTGATTTGTTGTTAAGTTTTATTAGTGACTGAAGTGCATCAAAGCAATCAGGAAATCCCAGGAATTGACTACACAGGATCATCAATGAACTGAATATTCTAACTAACATTTTCTTTTAATTTGTTCATGACTAAAATCTGCACAATTAACTTGTTGGGACATTCTATGAATAAATTGTATGAATAGAATGTGTTTGAACTCCCAAAACTAATATTTCGAGGAGCGGTCTTACAAGTTTGGCAGTTTGGGGTAGGACCTGTTCTGCTTCTAACATGTTGAGTTTTGGATCAGGACTTTGAGTATATCTTATTAGGAAAAAAAGAAGGACACTCCGTCCCAATTCCGGTGCACCAGCAGTCAGGTGTGACGTTTACTGCAAGTCATATTTAGTTCCGCTATCGTTCACTCATATCCGTAGGTTGCCGCGGGAATGGGAATGGACCCCCCAGACCGGCAAAGAACGGATAGAGTTCGGCGGAAGGGAAAAGGGTTGTCTCTCTCGTCCAGAAGGCTAAAAAGGCTAGAAAGGGTAGATCTTTTAGGAAAATTTCATATTTTCAGCAAATTAGCGATTTTTCCAAAAAACGACTTCTTACCAATCGCTATAATTATTTATTTTTTTACGATTTTTAACCAAAAATTAAAAAGCAATTTTTTCTAATTTTGGTTTAGACGCCCATTAAAAATTTTTAATTTTTCAGGGGCAGATACCTGTGAGACCCCCAGAATCGGATCCTGTGTTAAGGTATGCTCATACCTATGGCAAAATTCAGACTGTGCAGTGTTGGGGCAAATCTGAAATAAAGACAGGTAGAGAAATATTAGCCGGAAAACTGCAACTAAATATGTTATATATATACACACACATATATATATATTTATAGATATATATTATAGATATATATTTATATATTTATATATATATATAGATATAAAGTTATCAGCGAAGTGATTGAACTTTGGCAAACCAAAGGAATTTTTCAAATCTGAAATTTAATTAAACAAACTAAACTATACAATATAAACAAAGTGCACATCAACGCTTGCTACTAAACCTATCAGAGTAAAGAGGATTAACCCAAATAAACCTTGGTTATATTAGCCTAACTGAACCATAAAATATGATTAGATTGTGTAACCACGAAGCTTAAACACTGAAGTTTTGAGGAAATTTCAAAAGACTGCTGTGCAATTCTGGTACAGACGGATGGTTACGGAGAACTTTTCTGGACTACTCCAGTCTTGAAGACTCTTGAGGTCTGTCGTACTCCTTCATGAAGATGGCTACAGCTTTGTCATATTTCTCCACTTGGAAACTTGTCCTTTAATTTTATCTAAGGCCGCTACTTTCAGCACCAGAACGTGGCCACTTTACTTACACCGCATTGTGCACACCCGTTGGCTCTACTCAAAGGGGTCTTCCCCCTTGAGCGGCTGACAAAAAACGTTAAAAAGGTTACAATTTACATCAAGCTACAAGGTTTCGAATATCAAATTTAATAAATCTAAGAAAAGGCACAGTTTAGTTTAAAAAATTTTACCAAAGCTGAAGGGAATTCCTGCCATTTGCCGCTAATGAACCAGTCACAGGATTATGCTGAAAGCGCTTCCGGTGGTAGCACACAGCCGTTGTAATGAAAATAGGACCCTGAGATTTCATTTGAGCAATTGGATCCAACCTGCTCCCGATATAGGTATCGGGCACGCTAACGCATAAATCAATTTTAGATTTTAAAAAAACTGGCGCTTTTAAATATCTGCGACCACATACGGTTTTGATCAGATGAGAAATGATCTAGTACGTTTGAGTAAAATTATACTATACCCTATTTAAGACAACGTTTCCAATTTAGCGCAGCACGAGACAAAAATGGGAATCAATCCAAGAATTTTACCGATGATTATGGCTATTGTATTGATTGTGAGTTTTATAACGGACTCAAGTTTTAGTAAAAATAATAGTTAAAGCTTTGAACTCCGACTGAGACTGTCTGGGTTAAGGTTCAGGCAGCCTGCCTGGCCAGCAGGTATCCAATACCGGATAAGTAGCCCTTCAGGCTATAGGATTAAGATGAGTGGAACTGTATAGGAGGCGAAAGCTCCTCACAGCCAGGTCCCTATCCAGTCTTCTGTTAGATATTATGCAACATCACCTTTCAATTGAAGATTTGAAACCTGGGTGGGAAATGCATACTGACGTGTCCATCGTAATCCTTTGTACCTATATGTCTGTGTGTGTGTTAAGTTTAACATAAAAGTGCATAACCTGACTATAAGTATATATCGGAACATATAAAATTGAACATTATTCAGAAAACAAAGTGAAACGAATCGGATCGGAGAGATACAGACTTTACAATGACCACGATTTTATGACGAGATTTTGTAATAAAGCATTTAAAACCAACCCACTGTTTTGATTTCAGTTTGTTTATGTGATTGCCATGGGATGTACTTGCAGTGGAGCTGGCGTGGAAGTGGCTCCGGCATGTTTCAATCAACGTTTCGGACGGTTTAAGCGTTTTGTCAAAGTTAGCATTAAAAGTAGTAATGGCAATACTGCCGTCCAAGTCCAAAAAGACGTAACTACATTTTGACTATTTTTCACAATAACCATTTATGTGAATTGTGCTACAATTTTTCATCAGATCAACCTAAATTTGTGACCACTGTGTGAAATGATACTATTTGACTGGATTTATCTCTCAGAATGTTTATTTTTGTAAATATAGGCAAAATTGGCGCAGTAGTGCAGTTACGTCTTTTGGCACACGTAGTCCTTGGGTACTTCGATTATCTGCAGATTATGTTGCGGAAGCCATAAAGACGTATGTGCAATGTTAAATTGCAGATACGTCTTTCTGGCTTTGTCTTGGAATCCAAAATTGCAGATACGTTTTTCTGCCAAGTTTATTGCTACAAATGCAATGAAGATACGTCGTTCTAGCATAGCTAGTTAAATTCAGCATAAAATTTTGTGTATGTCGTTGGTCATAACTCCATTTTGGCCAAAATGTCAGTTACGACTTTTTGGCTTTGGACGGCAGAATAGTGACAACAACAATAACCATGACAAGACGGGTTACAGGTCACAGTCAATTAATGCATTCAGCAGCAACGGCTGGCCCTATCTAATTCAGGCGGGGTTTCCCGGAGTAGGAGCAAAGTACTTCATAGTATTGGTGGAAGTGGCCAGCTTTTTCATGGCGATTGCGCTTCTGGTTATAAGAATAATTGGCAAACAGCTAAAATTTGTGGTAAGTAGTGATCCTTTGCAAAATCCATGTTGAAGGTATTTAAGGCTGAGGTACACCAAATATTGTAAGGTCAAAGGCAGAACTCCTGAGGAAGATCAGTGGCATTAGAACCAACCAAAAATGTGTGTTTCCGTTTTGACTCTAGTTTTTGTTAGCTACCATTAAAACCCAAAGGCAATAAGATGATATACAGGCAAGCCTGTGCTTGAATTAAATTTTCCTCTGCTGGCTGGAAAGCTCCGGGCTGGCTGCGCATCTGCCAGCTTCCTTCCTCTGTCCTTTACGACTTCCATCACAACGAAAACATTTGAATTACAGGGCTATCATGATACCAAGAGTAGATACGAAGAGTCGGACATTCTGGCAAGCGTCACACTCTTAGTGTTCAAGCAAAAAACATCATCAGCGCATTAAGCGTTGACCTAAAACCCTGCAACTGAGTAAGGTCATTTCAAACATTTTTGCCCACTACGCTTGCATGTTGAAGCTCCAAGGAGTCACAATTTATGTATAGGTTGTAACACGGGCCTGCGTGCACTCAGTAATTTAACGCACGGATACTTGTGAAACTGCGAGTGCAGGGCACGAGTGCGCGAAGCGCACGAGTTCCCTGCGCGAGGGTTTCACAAGTATTTGGGCGTAATTAATGAGTGCACAATGTTGCGTGCTACAACAAATTTGTGACATGGTTTAGTGTTAATTTGAATGCTTTAAATGAAGTTAATGCCAAACATGTCGTCAGAGTTTTCCCATCGAACAGTCACATTTCGGCATTGTAGGCAGCACACCAGAGTGTTCCTCGCTCTGGGTCATGTTTGTCCGCGTTATTACTATTATTTAAATTACACATTAAAACACATTACTCATTTATTGTCACTTCAGTTTGGATACAAACTCCTAGCTTTTGTGTGTCTGTAGCCTCGATAGCTCAGTTGGGAGAGCGTCGGACTGTTAAACCGGAAGTCGTGGACTCGAATCCCACTCGAGGACAGAATTTTTCGGGTCTCAGGCGCTGAAGTAACAATTTCATTTCTTACATTCCAACTCCACAGCGTGCATCTCAGTAATTTGTGTGCACTCTACAGCGTGCATCTCAGTAATTTGTGGGCACGCAGTAGTTTGCGTCTTGTCATCTTGCACCGTACACATAAGGAAGTATTTGACAAAACTAGTTTGTGGCATCGGGATAAAGCACGCCAAATTAACACTAAGTCATATCACAAGCTAACAGAGTACCACGTAAATGTAAAGTTGCGAGCTTCAGAGGGAGTGAGCCATATATGTAAGGAAAGGGGTATTTGGGGGTCGTTTTATTCTACTTTCTTTCGAAGTTAGTCACTGATCTATGAAGATCCACGTCAGGTACTGGCTTTATACTGCCTATTCCCTATTTATCCACAATCATACACAGGGGTCCTAGCTATTGAACAGATTGATAACAAATCCTAGCATTAGTTTCACTGCTGTTTCTCTAATTCCTAACAATCTAAGTATCTAGACTTCTCACTCTCGCTCAGACGCAGGTAAAGCCAATTCAAACCTCAATTAATTTAAATTATTAGTTTAATTAGACTGTCGCAATTATAGTTATACATAAATATGATTATCTACAATTTAAGCAATGCAAGGTTACAAAGATCTAGGTGCGCACACAGACAATACAAGATTACACAACAATTGCACATATAAAGGATACAAGCGTTATTAATTGACTTAGACAAGATTTAATTGGCTACTCGTTAAATCCCTCAAGTTTTGACGTTTCATTGAAAGTATCTCAGTTCTCCGTTTTCAATCTTTGGTTACCACCAACTCAGTTCAGCTATACCGTTCCAACTTACAGTTTCAAGTTATCTTGATGGTCCTCAGTCCTCGTGTGATGTGAAATCCAGTGGGATGATGACAGGTCTTCGGGGGAAGGGTAATAGTAAACCGCAAAATAAGCAGAATCGGAAAATGCAGAGAAAAACGCGAGTCGTGGCCGGTCCCGAAACAACTAGAAATAGTATTAACCGGTCTCTCCCTAATGGGCCCTCGGTTGTACGTATCACCAGCCACAAGACGTAAAGTAGAAATCAAGCGCAAAACGACTGAATCCAACGGCGGCCAAACCACGACTAATTTGAAATTTGGGAAATTTTCGGGGTTTGGGGAAGACATGTCAATCATGTGTGCGTGACGTGTAAGGCGGAGCTTGCGGCTCCCCTTTCGTGTAGTGCGTTTCTCGTGTGTGTGTCTTATTATACGCCACTTCTCAGTGACGAATGAACACAGCTCAGGGGTGAAGGAGGCTCCCAAAAATCCCAAACTTGGACGCATTAACCCCACTTAGTTTCCTGGGGATATAAGTCTCCGAATTTTGATCTTTTTCGTAAACAGAGCAATAAATTTCTGAGTGGACTTTTCTTTTCAAAACTACTTTCCAAAAGGCACAAATACGGTCCAGCACACAACTTCAAATAAAAACCGCAGATTCATGACGACACTCAAGTGACCACAAGAATATACCCAATTTTCCAAAATATCCAAACAATCCAAAAGACTTAGCTAGTATACAAAACATTTGGTCATAAGACATTCAGCCACAAGAATTCAGCCACAAGAATCATCATACACAAAACATAGGCCAAGGCAATTCTCCCTTACAAGCTAACTATTTTCATTACAATTTAAATTTACATTAAAAATTCAGTCAATTCAATCACATTCTAGAGTTTACTAGCTTGGACCTAGCATTTCAATTTTTCTATCCTCCACACTCTCCACCGCAAAAAATGTGGTAGGTTTTTACTAGGGGGGGAAATATAGTGAGATGAACAGATGATTATAGTATCGATCAGTTATAGACATAATGTACAAATAAAATGATAATATAGCTCAAACCTAGACAACTCAACTGTACAGATATGATGCAAAATTACAAAGTTCACCAAATTCTAGTTCATGCAATTCTTCTTGTCGGTGATGATGATTTGGTGCAATCGGTGTGTGTGGTAATCAGTACAGTGTAGCAGGAGATGGGACGGTGACTTCTGTGGGAGATAGCCGGAGAGGGACCTACGACGGTCAGAGCTCCAGGCTGCTTCAGTGACCATGGTCGGTGGCCGGTAACAGTCCACATCGGCCGGAGAAGGAGTGGGTGCAAGCGTGCCACCCTGGGGACACAAGATTCCAGTTGGACTTGTCGGCGGGTGAGGATCCGCGCCGTACCTGGCGACTTCTGGCAAGACGGTGCTGGTGGGGGTAGGGGAATGATCGCCGCGGCGTTAGGCATGCCGCTGGTCAGGGAAGTCGGCGGATGCCAACGTGGGGCGCCACAAGGGGGAATTCTGGCGGATGACGGCTCTGGTTGTAGGTTGAATCAGAAGAGAAAGATGAGAAGAAAAGTGTCCAGCTGGAGGCGGTGTTGTAGATGAATCTAGTCTAGTCTAGAATCTAGTCGGAATAATGACATTCCGGCCAGAAGGGGATCGAACCACGGCCCAACTGACAGCGACCAAAATCGAGGAACAAAAATAACCATTGCTGAGCAAACAGCCTAGAATTAGAACCATGTACGGAATAAGTTATGGTGTAAAATGAGTTTATAAGGTAATACGTAGCTGATCATTCTGCGGTTCAATCAATCAATCAATCAAACAAGGTACTCAGTTTCTCGTTCTCTAAACCATTGAGTATTCAAGTATCCCTTACAAATTACAAGACAGCGGTCAAATTTCTATAAAGGTACGTTTCAGCAACTCGCTTTCCTCAAGAATAGTGCTCACTGGCGATTAGGTTCAAAAATGCATCAAAAACTCATCTGCACGTTATCATTCTTTACGTCAAGCGCCTTAGATTCTAGGTGCAACAAATAAACACAGTGGACAGAAAAGTTAGTAGACAGAAAAGCTAAGATAAACTCAGTATCCGGAATTGGCTAGGGATCCAGGCTCCATGGTGTGGATCCTATCATTTCTGGTTGCAGAAAACTGGAAAACAGACGGCTGAAATAGGTACAGACACGCACGGACAGGAAACAGCTACCACACAAGTTTTATGCTTGCTGCATAAGTATTATCTTTTTAGATCTCAACGGGTGAACGTCCTCAAGAATCTCCCCGAAGCGTGTTTCCAGTTCATCATTCTTACTTCATAGTGTTTAGTCAATCAGTGTAACTAATCAGAATCATTACGGTGATGGCAACAAAAAACAGAAAACAGTGTCGCGTATGGTGCAGTGGTGTATGCGTGGTGTGACAGCAAACTCACGGGGGGAACAGGGAATCTCAGGTCCGGTGTGAACTAACCGTATCAGCGGGGAAGTGGGACCACTATCAAGGCTGTCAGACCAGGCAAATGCGTGCAACTGAAATAGAAACCAGCAAAACAGTCACAGACAGAACAGTAGCTGAATATTGCAAAAACTTCATTTTCTCGTGTATATTCTCCTCACCTGCCGTCTACGCGGTTTCCATGATGACTATCGATCGTAAAGTACTCTAAAAAACCAATTTTCATGAACTTCATGCAAATCTGGGTGTTTTTCTTCAAAACTTCGCTATGTTCACATTTTTAGAGATCTGTGGTCAGCTATTGTTCAACAGGAACTTAAAACTGATGGGAAGACAGGTTAGCAGGCATGAGTGGGTGCGCGCGTTGCAGTGCATTCAACAGAAAAGAGATAAGAGGGGGCAGCTGGCGGTCAAAAGGCATGCGACCGAAAGCGCCCCAACTTGGGTGCTCATACAGAACCAAAACACATTTATCACCACACAAGCGATTGGGACAACGAAAAACAGAGGGAAGAGGGGGGAGAAGCGCATGCACAGCTTCTCGCAAGCGGGCCTTAGCGGGAAACTTCTCAAACTGAAGGGTGAGGGGAGCGGGGAGGAACTGAAAAGGAACACAATAAAAAGATAACTTAGATTTCCAAAAACACATCAAACAAAGAACCGTGCTCATCGGAATTACCTCCGGCCCCAGGATGGAAATGGGCCGCCGGGGAATGAAAACTTCCGTGGAGGCTGGGGAGGTGTGGACCCAGTCCCCATAGTGGGATTTCCGCAGCTCAGGGGGCAAGGTTTCTCGTTCCCGCTCCGGTCCTCGGGAGGGGGCATCCATAGTCTCCGCGGCGGTGACCGGCGGACTGTAGTGGCACTGCAGGATGCGGGCCACAGGCTGGGCAGGCTGCGGGGGAAGGGACGGAGAAGTCACACAGATAGCTGAATCTGTGGACATGGCATCATCGCTGTCAGGGTCAATCTCGATGACGTCCGAGGAGACGTCACTGAACTCCGACTGATTATCGTACTTATCCATCCAGATGTAGAAGTAGTTGTTGAGCAGGTTCTGAGACATGGTTCTGTTCTTGAAATAGGTAAACCACTATGAAGTAACTCGAATTGCAAGCGGAAATGGCACAAAACACAACAAGGCAAAGGGACAGGACAAAAACTAAAGGTTAGAACTAAACTGAACTCTTTCCTATCATAAACTAAAGAACTGCTGATCAAACTGAACTTAAATGAGGCGATAGGCACACTGTACTCCGGGAACTTAAAATGTTAGGATAATAGTCTGTATTATCCCCCACCATACGCATGCGAAAATCAAAAAGGTCAGACGGTACGTATTCGGACAGTTGGACAACAACCTCGCGCAGCGCGCGCACGGTATCATTAGACAACGCCCTAAACTCCAGGCCAAGGGGCCAACCACTCAATTGTTGCAACAAAATCACATTTACAGCTTGACAGTTAATATTGGGACAACGACACATACCACCACCATACGACGACACGGACGAACGACAATACCGTTTTGCGGGTAAACGGGACTTACGGACTTCATCACTTACTGGGTAAATAGTTACTGACACTCCGTAATAACTTAAACCGAATCTCCAGAAACATACCGTACATATCAGCGTAGCAACTTGCGCAACGTGTGGGCTAGTCAAATGTATTCGCTTATTTGACTCAAACATATCATACTTCTCAGGATCAGTAAAAATGTCAACAGTTCCGCGCAGCATCTTTAAACCCTCAGGTAAACAGTCGTAGTCCCGATACGGACCTCGCATTTCAGGCGGACAGTATAAGGAAAGTGGCGCGGGCGGTGTATCATCTGTGGGATCGCGATCAGGCGCCGGAGCACAACGGGTGGGGGCTCTAGGAGCCATGGCTGATTAGACACAAAACCTGAAGTCAAAACTGAGCATGTTCGCAAGGTTATGGTTAAAATCACTAGGCCCTAATTTAGGCAGGCTATAATCTCGTCATGCATAACATTTATATCTCGCTGAAGTATATCTGTAGGAACAGTCTATTTTCCGTGGGTTTATCTAGGTAATGCTAACATTCAACAAAGGTATCGGTCACCATTCGGTCAGATTACTTAGCTAACAAACAATACGCAATAACAATAGTAAGCGAATATTTAAGGAATGTTTTCAGATGTTTTTGAATTTTCTGAACTTTATATCACTTTTAATAGTCGGGTTTTGTGCTTTTGTCAAATAGAAATCTTATTTACAGTTGGACAACTATACAAAATAAGCAAACAGTTCGAACAATAAGTTTGTGACAGTTTCTTTTGACTGTCGGTTTGTTCTTTGTTATTTTGACTAACATTTTGTAACATGTTTTTGTTAAGGTTGTAAACCTCGGATTTTCTGTGCAGCACTTGTTCAGAAGCTGTGAATCCCGGAAGCTGCAACCGGAGCTTCTAGTGGGCATCATGGCCCAGAAGGGTTGACCGACGACTGGATAATTTTAAGTCTACATCAGTAAGGATGGATTGACTGAGTAGAGCAATGAAAGGATGTATAACAGCAATTAGTCGTCAAAGTTTAACGGTCAACTCCTTACCCGCATGTCAGCTTAGGGTGCGAAGCACCATACAAGGTTAATACATACAGTGCACATCACATGATACAAGTTATCTTATCTATACAGACTGAAATAGCTATATTACAAAACTATGGTACAGATAACAGTATTGTTTAGCGTCCAAGACTACCTCTCAGACGGACCTGAGTGTCGCTCGTCCGAAGATTCATTGGAGCGTTGAAATCTTCGAAACGGGTTTCTAAAAATAGCGTTAGGTCCTGAAAAAAGTGGACTTTCGGAAAACATTCGTTCAAAATCGGGTTGAGCCTTTAGAGCGTTTTGTTTAGCCAGAGGCTCGTTAGGAGAAGATTGGCTGGACGAGCTAGTAACCAGTTCCATAACACGAAGTTTAGGAGCTTTGCCAGTGGGCCAGGTACCATGAGGGGGTTCTCGTACGGATAAGACTACCATAAAATGATCACTATTAATGTTGTAGATGTAAAGAGATTTCGGCTCATTATGAATGTTCTTACAATAGCGCAGTGGGGGCGAACATTTGCCATGCCCAGTGTTTGCCAAATTTAGAATAAGACATGACAGTGGTCTGCAGCCATGAGGCAGTTAGGAAAATTTGATCATCAGTGGCATATTCGGACGCTTTAATTAGTCTCTCTCTGACGGTGTAGACACTGGAAAGTAATGTCTGGAATCGAGGTCTGTGTCTGTTAGTGTCTAGGTGCTCTAGCAGGCCACGTTTAACCTCTCGCCAAGAGTCTTCCATACCCGTAATAGCTAATGACAGGGCCCTATAGTAACAATTTCCATCACCCAGTACATCAATCACCTCATAGGGTTCGTACAGGGGCATATGTTGGAGGAGCACCGGTAAGCGGTGACGCACTTTGAAACCCCGTAGGAGAGCTATTTGCTCTTGCCAATTACCATCAACCGGATCAAAGAATTTTCGTCTATCAAATAGCTCGGGTTCTTTTTCTTGCGAAAGAGCTTCATTTCCCATAAAAACAGGTTCACTATCGTGATCAGATTCAGAATTTGAGTGTTGAACGAGCAATTTCGGTTGAACTTTCTGCTGTTTGGGAGAGAGGGGAACGCGTTCTATTTTGCACTCGTCTTTCGGGGGAGTTTCCAGAATTCGAGCTTTCTCGGCTAACCGTGCGGAAGATCTCCGTTTTGCTGGTTCCGGCTTGGGTGGTTTAACGTTTTCTAGGTCAACGGGAGTTTTTGATCGCGCCGGGATAACTGGTTTGTATTTCTTCTTTTCAGCCTGTAAGTGTGTACTTTCTTTCTTTTCAGGTAGCACTAGTTGCTCGATGGAGGAGGCTTTTTCCGGGACCAGCTGTCCCGAGTCAGGTAGCCCAGAAATTTCACATTCAGAATGGTCGAACGTGTCGGTTGAGTCCCCGTCGTGTGGGTGTGTCGGGACAGTAATGACCCGTGGCTCAACACAAGGTACCATATTGTTAAACTGTACCATAATTCGCTTGGCGCGCCGGTTGCCGGCTGGATAAACCTCGGCGACACAGCCAAAGATCTTGTCAATCCGGTAAGGTCCTATACGTTTATCCAACAACTTATATACCTGATTTTTCTTAGCTACGTTAAAGGCTTTGATCATAACCAAATCCCCTACACGGAAGGTTGGCTCTACAGCATTACGATTATAGTTTCGGTCTTGGGTCTCCTGAGCCGCTCCCGTCTTTTCTCGGGCGAGTGACCAGGCCAGTTGAAGTGCTTCCGTGGCATTATGAACATAGTCAAATCCGGCATATTTACGGTCAGTAGGTATAGCTACATTTGTGGCACTAGGTAACACAGGGTCCCACGCATGCAGAAGGTAATGCGGCGTTTCTCCGGTGGTAGCGTTTACGGAGGTGTTATAGGCAAACTGGCAAAAAGGTACCATGTTATCCCATTCTAGATGGTTTTCAGTAACAGTACTTAGCATATCTAACAGCGTGCGGTGCCAGCGTTCAACTTGTCCGTTGGCGGCAGGGTGATAGCGTGTAGTTTCCAGTTTTCGAGTTTGAACCAGGGCACAAATTTCTTTATTCAGCGACGCCACAAATTCCTTACCCTGATCAGAGACTAATTCTTTCGGTGATCCGTATTGCAGAACAATGAACTCAAGGAAAGTTTTAGCAATCGTGTAGGCGCGC
Source organism: Trissonchulus latispiculum (assembly GCA_030248195.1). Taxonomy (NCBI): domain Eukaryota; kingdom Metazoa; phylum Nematoda; class Enoplea; order Enoplida; family Ironidae; genus Trissonchulus; species Trissonchulus latispiculum. Next base: position 43,574 of record JASAND010019273.1, read on the forward strand.
TTGTCCTTGATGGGCACGGCAATCACATATTTCGAGAATGCATCAATGAAACTAAGTATGTGCTTCATGCCACTGGTAGATGCTTTTGAAATATCCATTAAATCGCAGTGAACCCGTTCAAAGGGTTCTACAGGTAACGGAGCATGCCTCAACATAGCTTTAGGATTTTTGGAGGGTCCCTTCCTTTTTTGACATCGGGGACAAGATTTAACCCATTGTTTGGCATTGGCGTGCATGCCTGGCCACCAAAAATGTTCGGCGAGTCGAAAAGAAGTTTTATTGCAACCGCCGTGTGCAGCGTAGGGGCTATCATGGCAAGCTGCGAGAGCTTAGGAGCGCAAACTTTCGGGTACGGCTAGTACCTCTCGCACGGTGTCCCTAAACCTTTCGAGATGCACCAAAACCCCATCCCTCATGTCGCAGTGTTCGAAGAGAGCAGCTATGCGGACAGCGCGATTAAAGTTACTGGGTAGATTCTTGTTAACTTTATACTCGATAATTTCGCCCAATAAAAGATCTTCAGCCTGCAACTGCTGCAACTTTTTCCAAGACTTTGGATTAAGGGTAACGTTAGACTTATCTCGTACAGGAACGTCAAACATTTGGCTAAAAACAATATGCGCGTGTTCCTTATCGCTTGGGTCGACCGGTTGCGGAGCGAAACTCTTCCCTTACTAGTTCTTCCTCAGAAGTGGAGGAGGGGCAGATATCACGTTTTTTCCTTAAACTGGCCGGCTTTGGCTTGCCGGCGTGTTCACTGTCCGAAACGTCACCAACAGGAGAACGAATTTTTGGTTGTGTTTGAGGGGACGGTTGACTTTCTTCCGAATTCTCGGATTCTGACTGTTGAGAAATGCGCGAAACTTTAGAGCGCACAGTAGTGACACTCTTTTTAGCCAGGGTCTTTGAAATCTTGGGCAATTGAAAAGCACGACTTTCCCTTCCTTCCCCTTTGACAACCACAGAATTGATATGAGCTACTAAATCATCACTATCTTCCTGGTGAAATGGTACCGATTGTCGATCACCGTTCCGTTCCTCTCCAGGTAATCCTCTTGCTACATCTGCAAACAAGGGGTTCCTAGATAGTCCATCAGCATTCCTTATTTGAGGATTATTCCTATGCTTAATTTCAAAATCATACTCGGAGAAGGTCATTTGCCACCTAGCTAATCGTGAGTTTCGAGTGGGGTGTTTCATTAGCCAACGCAGAGCAGAATGATCTGTAAAAAGGGTGAAGGATGGTCCGCCGTACAGGTAATGTCTAAAGTGCTCAATGCCGAATTTCATAGCTAAACATTCTTTATCATGCGTGGAGTAATTTCGTTCGTACTTTTTGAGAGACCTGGCTGCATAAGCAACTGGGTGATACTTTCCATCATCCTGCTCTTGTGAAAGAACCGCTCCCAAACCCAGGTCCGAGGCATCAGTGTGTAAGACAAATCCTTTAGCTAGATCGGGGTGGGCAAGTACAGGGGCCTCGACAAGACTCTTTTTAAGCAATTCGAAAGATTGTTGGTGTGTATTATTCCACACGAACCGTACTCCTTTTTTCTTGAGAGAATATAAGGGGGAGGCTAAATGGGCGAATCCCTTGATAAATTTAGCGTAATAAACACACATTCCTAGAAAACTCTCTACATCTTTAAGCGTCTTAGGTACGGCTAGGTCATGTATTGCCTGAATTCTTTCTTTCAAAGGTTCAACTCCCTGTTCGGAAATGATATGTCCCAGATAAGTAACAGATTTTTTAAGGAAATGACACTTTCCCGGATTCATTTTCAAATCAGCAGCCCGCAGTCGGTCAAAAACTTCTTGCATAATTTCGAGATGCTCAAAGAAAGTTTTGGAGAAAATCAAAATGTCATCAATGTAGATAATACACTTTTTCCATTGCAAATCTCCCAAAATTCGCTCCATACATCTTTGAAAATTGCCTGGTGCACATTTTAGCCCGAACGGCAAAACATTGTATTCAAATTGCCCATGAAAGGTATTGAAACTAGCTTTAGCTTTAGAATCTTCATCCAGCTCAATTGGTTAAACCCCTTGCTTAAATCTATCGTAGAGAAGTACTTTGAACCCTTGAGTGAGGTCATAATATCGTCAATACGAGGAATCGGATAAATATCGGGATCACTAATTTTGTTCACTCGCCTGAAGTCTACACACAGTCGTAACTTCCCGCCTGGCTTAGGTACGTAAATCATGGGGGAACTCCATGGACTAGTAGACGGACGGATTAAACCGTATTTCAACATTTCGGTCAGCTCTTCTAACAGAGGCTGTCGCAGATGTACCGGTAGACGATAGGGCGTAGCATAGATGGGTTTAGCATCCCCAGTGTTGATGTGTGCTTTAAAAATGGTACAATTCCCTATGCCAAAAGAATGTTGTGAGAAACAGTGCTTGTTTTGGCGGAGAAGCCCCAAAAATTGGCCTTTTTCAGTTTCGTTCAACGTGTCCTCATCAAACGAAATTGCCCGCATGGCTTCAGGCAGGTCTTTCACAGAGCATGATTCAATGTTTTTCAAGGAATTTATTCGAAAGTGATGTCCCTCCCGACTCGTTTTAGGATTGGATTTAAACCGATTGTCCAACTTCACGACTTCCCCGTATTCATTAACGATCTTCTCGTATTTGACTCGTGGTTCCCGATGGTCAACCCGATTACGAGGCGTTACATTACCTAAAGTAGAGTTCTCATAAACCGTTACCGGTTGTCCAGTTCCGTTACGCATGAGTACCGGTATACAGCGTGATCTCAAATCTACCGTGGCAGGGAGTGCCTGAACTGCACCGGCATTCTCATCATACTTAGTTACGTCCGGTTCAAATAATCCGTCATACTTAAGTGACTCTACGCTTTTTACCAGCGCAGGTACGGCTGCTTCAGCATACGGGGGAATAGTGACTTGCTTCATAGCGGACACCCGATAAGCAGTTTCTGTAACCGGGGCTTGTTGTATTAGCTTAGCTACCATGGGGGGTTTACCAGCTTTCCGCAAGCTCAACTCTCCCCTGTGAAAGCTAAGGTTGAGATCCCCACCATGCTCATGCAAGAAATCAGTCCCCAAAAGACAATCCTCGGCTAAACCCTTGGGAACCAGAAAAGAGTGTCCCTGGAGAGTCATAAAATTCGACAGGTAATTTGACAATACCTCTAAATTTCAAAGTTTGGCCATTTATGCCCTCGGCGCGAGGCGGGTGTGCTAGCGGCTTGATAGCTAATTCCAAAAAGTTAGCCAAGCTTTCACTCATCAAGCTCAAGTTAGCTCCGGTGTCAACTAAGGTCTGTATGGGGCGTCCGTTTAGGTTCACGAAGATCATGGGCAGTGGTCGGTGTAAAACTGTGGTATTAACACGGTGCTTCCCTTTATGTCTATTCTGAGAGGGTAAGGTGCCGATTAGATGTATCTCGCGATTCCTAGAAGTCACGGGTAGCTTCAAAGGAATCGTGACGCTGTTCCCGTTCTGTATAGGCCAAGTAATAGTGTGCTGCCCCAGATCGAGTGAGATTTCACCAGGAAAGCTAGTCATAGAGTCAGATCCTATAATGCAATCAACAGTAAGGTTATCCACTACCACAAAGGTCCAATCTTGGATCGGTAAGGATTCCCGATTCCTGTGAAATAAGACGGGTGCAGTTACGGTCCCGGTGGTCTCATCTCCTGAGTCTTGTTTCTCAAGTGGCCGCTGGCACGAGACCGGAACTATATGCCGCTCATTTCTGTGTTTCTTATCTAAACTCATATCTATGGTGGGAGAGACACAGTCAGTTCGCTCACCCGACAGGAGATGGGCAGAAGCCTCACTGTCCTTGGCGTTATAATCTGACATAGAAGAAGCGTAAGACGTGTCCCTAGAGATGGTTTTAGAAGTAGCCTGACATCTATTGGCGGCCTTACGTAACTTATCGTAATCTAAAGATCTATTGACGGATCGTAAAGGGATCCGTTCGTCGTTTACCACTAATGAACCCAATTCGATAGGAGCTTCCTCCTCATCATCACTAAAGAGTCGTTCAGTCAACCGGCGACCGTCCATGGGTGCCGAAATTACAGGAGCTGCAGCATTAGTATCAGGTTTGCAATGACACTTACCTCGAATCCGATTTCTAAATTTGCGACCGCATGGCGTGACCCAAAAAATTATGATACATCCAATAACCACGACAATTATCACTATAAATAGTCTGTGGTTAAGTTGCAAGGGTACGAAAGGCAAGTGTACATATTCCTTCATTTGATCCTGTATCAGGTATCGAGCTTGTTCATTCTCGTTTTCGGCAGTAGACAACTCAGTGAAATGTAAAGGGATCCTACCTAAAGGAGCGGGTACGACCGTTTCCTTAAGATCTGCTAAAGTGACGGTAGTTCTAGCGATTCCTAAAGTACTGGTGAGAATGGTGTTACCTATGATGATATGTAGATAGCGGCCATGTTCGAACCAGAGCGTGCCCGTTTCTGGCACCGCAACTCTTTCTCCTTCAGCCACATGGTTCAGAGACGGTGACCTAGCTACAATAACCTCGGTATAGTTAGTCCGAATGAGAACTCCTGCAGGAGTGGTACGATATTCGGTGGAATTGTCCAAGACCTTCACCTTGACATAGTCCTTGCAGGTGCTAAACTCTTTTTCAACCCTATCTTCGGAGAATGAAATAAGAATTTGTAGACATTTAGCTCTTAGACTCGTAACTATGGCATTTGGGGGCAAAACCACAAGCCGGTTGCACTCGGTTACATCGATCTCGCGGACTTCACCGGAATCCAACCGTTGAGCATAGTCCGGCATAGGAGCTAGGGTGGTGATGCCGTGTAACCTAGAGTTATACCCTAAGTTGTGCACTGCATATAGTGGTCATACCTCCTGTTCCAGTGGCACAGGGATTTCGAGCATGAATCCGAACCGGAGCGAGTTAAAATCAATCTTAATAGGATAGACTTTACCGAACTGATAAATAAGACTTGGTTCCTGACTTAACAAAGAGTTGCGCAAAGAGGGATGGGTTTTAATTATCCCCTTTAAAGTCTGCAAGTTGACGAGTCCGGGAGTAATTTCAGAACGCAATCCAGCATGCATCACAGAATTTAGACCCTCACGTAAGGAAGAAGTGAAAATGTGGGCTAACAATTGCATGTAAATTTGTCGCATGTACGAGAAATTAGAACATCTGGCACGAATAATGAGCGTGGTCAGATCTTGAACTGTATGATGTAAGAAAGCGTAAACTTGCTCATTTGCGTGCACAATTTTCCGAACCGAATCTGTAATTTTGATCTGCTCATCTCGAAGAATATGAAATCTCTGTTCCACAGCGTTCACCTTAGCGTCTAGCTTACCTAGGAGATAGGAGTTAGACAAACTGTTGGCTATACCACCTATGCCTAATGCGCCAGCTAACAGAAATTCAATAAAACGTTTGTGACGCTGCCTACCTGGTGCTATAGGTGGATAAGAGGTGCAAACCCCCGGAGTAGATCGGCATAAGCTGGCTAGTAATTCGGAATAAAAATTTGTATTCAAAATTCCCGAATAAAGCTTTCGGTATTGCGCTTTTATCTGATCAATTTCTTGTTCCAAAAAATCATGCTGGGGACAACTCTGATTTATCATTCGCACACAGTACTGGTCCGTCTTAGCCTTACCCGTATTGAGGTCAATACAGTCTTCCTCATTGGCCCACTCAGGGGGTTTCCACTGAGGTGAGATCGGGGGGACAGCCAACTGTACGATCAGAGCCAGGTACTCAGTCTTTTGTGATATCACTCCTATACCCGCGGGACTCAAGACTGCTCCCCAACGTGGCAATACCACCGTACCGATCTTAGCTATTTCGTCTGCCAAAAAATGAGATGATTCTGTATCTGTAGCTGACTGGGCATTGGCGGTCGATAGTAGTAGACCCATCATAAGCCAAAAGATGGGCGTGCCAAATTTTCTCAAATAACGGATAGCCGAAAAGATAGACCAAAATGGTAGTAAAAACAATGAAAAGTCAACAGCTTTTGGCTTCTCGGCTTTCTTCTCGAAAATTTCCAGCAGTTTATCCGAATAAAGCTCACATTGAACAGCAACGGTATGAGATTGGGTATTCACTTCCGTCTCGCGGAAACGTTCGTAATTTCGCGGCTTTACTTCGTCAGAATTAGAGATAGGGATAAATAGCTCCTCATCAGTTGAGGTTGCAGTGCTAGGGGTGAACGCACTTCTCAGCAAATAAGGTGGCTCGTAGCGCTCTGGTCGACAGGTGCAAACCATGGGTTGCCGACACATCAGAATTTTATGAGAAAAGTGCGGTGAAGTGAGGCACTTTTTGGCGTGCCGCACACACTGAGGGGAAACTGCTCGCACCGAGGGGGCAGAATACTGGCCAGCCGACGCGGGATCAGACCGAGGCTGTCGACTGTAATATTGCCTACGATCATGACATTCTGAACGATCGCTGCCCGAGTAGGCAGAAGATCCCGAGTATTGTCGTTCCCTACCGGGGTTTCCGTGGTAGTACCCGCTTCCCTGGACCCTAGATCGGGAGACCGCGAATTTCGGCCCATATTCGCGTCTCATCTCCGCAGGGAGGTCGGACCGCTGTTCCCTTCGGTCATTCGGTTGGCCATTGTCCCGCCGGTTGTCAGGTCGATATCGCTCGTTCCTATACTGCTGATCATAATTCCTATCATCCCTACGCTCATAATTTCTGTTATCTCTATTGTCATAATTCCTATGATTCCTGTTATCATAACGATCCCTATTACCATTTCCATTGTTATCGTTGTATCTATCACGATCATAATTGTCACGTCCCTGCCCATTTCGATTGTCATAATTTCGATTCCGTTCAGAGTTTCGAAAAGACCCACGGTTAGACTGAAAATTTTGGTTTCTTGCCTGATAAGCTCCCCCTCCCGGTTGTCGGCACTCACGTCGGACGTGTCCGGGCTTATTACAGTTAAAACAGGTGGTACCGGGGGGCAAGTCTCGTGAACGTTCAGATTTTCCTGCACTGGACGTTTTTTTGGAATTTTCAGCCTCAAACTTTTCAAAACGAATCTTCAAATCTCTAACAGCTTTCTCTGCTTCGGCAATTGCCGCTGGAGCGTCCTGCTCCGCTCGAAAATTAGGTTCCAAGAAGGATGGGTATCCCTCCCCCGGGTACTCTCCTTCTGCCAACTGAGCTCTCTCAACAGCCTTAGCTAACGTAGTACACCCCGGAGGCACTCTGTTTTTGAGATCAGTTCTCAATCCAAAAAGAAACAGTCGTAATTTTAACAGTTCAACTTGTTTGTCAGTGAAACCGTCCTCCTCCTTAAAACTAAGGCGTGCATACCTATTTAATCGCATTAAATAATCTGCTACAGGCTCTCCTTTCTCCTGTTTTAGCTGGAACATGAGGGAGGAAGCATGAAGTGCTGTATGCGGGGGTACCATAATCTTTTTGGCTTCCGCGATCAGTTCAGTCCATTTGCCCCTACTATCTTTGGGCACAGACCGGAAGAGTTCGAGAGCACGCCCTTTCAAGGAACTTGAGAAAGTATGCACTTTTGCCATTCATCAAAATTCATTACGCTACAAAACCTTTCGTATTTTTCGACGTGCTCTTCAAACGGTTCCGAGGAGTGACCATGGTGAATGGGAACTGAACTGAAGGCAGTGGCCACCCCTTGAGCTCTAACTACAGCATTAAATTCGGTTAAAGTTTTCGTCAGAGCAGTTAAAGCAACATTTTCGGGTCCAGCCGGTGGCGGCGTGGACGGAGGAGACTCTGGTTGTTCAGGTGGGTTGGGAGGTGTTCCCCCTCCCGTTTCTGCAGGATCAGTCATTCTTAGTATTACGTAAAGTCATCTTACCTAACTAAACAACTAGGTTATTAAACAATGTATTATTATTACCTTGTCAATTATTCTTAACACACACACAATTACCCTCGATATTTGTCAAAATAGTGAGTTCTTTTGGAAAAAATAAGGAGCCCAGAATTTTTCAGAGAAAACAAACTTCAATACGTTGCAAATGATCTTTCAAGAAATTCTGTTTGAAAAACTCCAATATTTTTTCCTCCAAAGGCGGGCTCCACATGTAAAGAAAGGGGTATTTGGGGGTCGTTTTATTCTACTTTCTTTCGAAGTTAGTCACTGATCTATGAAGATCCACGTCAGGTACTGGCTTTATACTGCCTATTCCCTATTTATCCACAATCATATACAGGGATCCTAGCTATTGAACAGATTGATAACAAATCCTAGCATTAGTTTCACTGCTGTTTCTCTAATTCCTAACAATCTAAGTATCTAGACTTCTCACTCTCGCTCAGACACAGGTTAAGCCAATTCAAACCTCAATTAATTTAAATTATTAGTTTAATTAGACTGTCGCAATTATAGTTATACATAAATATGATTATCTACAATTTAAGCAATGCAAGGTTACAAAGATCTAGGTACGCACACAGAGAATACAAGATTACACAACAATTGCACATATAAAGGATACAAGCGTTATTAATTGACTTAGACAAGATTTAATTGGCTACTCGTTAAATCCCTCAAGTTTTGACGTTTCATTGAAAGTATCTCAGTTCTCCGTTTTCAATCTTTGGTTACCACCAACTCAGTTCAGCTATACCGTTCCAACTTACAGTTTCAAGTTACCTTGATGGTCCTCAGTCCTCGTGTGATGTGAAATCCAGTGGGATGATGACAGGTCTTCGGGGGAAGGGTAATAGTAAACCGCAAAATAAGCAGAATCGGAAAATGCAGAGAAAAACGCGAGTCGTGGCCGGTCCCGAAACAACTAGAAATAGTATTAACCGGTCTCTCCCAAGCGTGGGCCCTCGGTTAATACAGATAACACAGAAGTACCAACCGGTCTCTCCCTAATGGGCCCTCGGTTGTACGTATCACCAGCCACAAGACGTAAAGTAGAAATCAAGCGCAAAACGACTGAATCCAACGGCGGCCAAACCACGACTGATTTGAAATTTGGGAAAATTTTCGGGGTTTGGGGAAGACCTGTCAATCATGTGTGCGTGACGTGTAAGGCGGAGCTTGCGGCTCCCCTTTCGTGTAGTGCGTTTCTCGTGTGTGTGTCTTATCATATGCCACTTCTCAGTGACGTATGAACCCAGCTCAGGGGTGAAGGAGGCTCCCAAAAATCCCAAACTTGGACGCATTAACCCCACTTAGTTTCCTGGGGAGAAAAGTCCCCGAATTTTGATCTTTTTCGTAAACAGAGCAATAAATTTCTGAGTGGACTTTTCTTTTCAAAACTATTTTCCAAAAGGCACAAATACGGTCCAGCACACAACTTCAAATAAAAACCGCAGATTCATGACGGCACTCAAGTGACCACAAGAATATACCCAATTTTCCAAAATATCCAAACAATCCAAAAGACTTAGCTAGTATACAAAACATTTGGTCATAAGACATTCAGCCACAATAATTCAGCCACAAGAATCATCATACACAAAACATAGGTCAAGGCAATTCTCCCTTACAAGCTAACTATTTTCATTACAAGTTAAATTTACATTAAAAATTCAGTCAATTCAATCACATTCTAGAGTTTACGAGCTTGGACCTAGCATTTCAATTTTTCTATCCTCCACATATATACATGTGTAAGTTGTAGCACTGCCAGCAGTGCTCTCAGAGATTTGTATGCACACTAGCAGGCGAAGCTCCGAGTGAAGGGCACGAGTGCGCGAGTGCCATTCACGAGGGCTTCGCCTGCAAGTGAGCTCACAAAATTCTGTGAGCACAGCAAGCAGTGCTACAACTGGCTTGTAATATGGCTCAAAAAATTAGAAGACATTTCGTCTTCTATATGTCATGTCTTTAAAGACTGACATTTGGCTTCGAATTTCCAGTCGTTTATATACTATTCAACCTAATTTGCATATTTCTTTCGGCGGAAAGTATATAAGGGGGAGTTCTGCTGGCTGTCAGCAGACTTGCTGCATACTCCGACAGGAGAGCAGCGAAGGCTAGTACCGTGCAGTATAACTGTATTGCACGGTGTAGCGTGCAATTCAATTGTACGCAGGCGGTTGTAGCATGGTTCGATTACACTGAGCCATGTTACAACTATAATTGTGTACTTGCTACTCGTAAAACTTTTAAAAGGGGGTCAATAGGTACTCAGTTGTGGGGCAGTGGTTATTGTGTATATGATGGCTGCAGGCTGACAACTAAAACTGTGACGCTTGAGACTCTTGATGTTATTATTAGTTATTATGTACCCTTGATAGTACATATAAGCTTGTCTCGCAAGTTTTACGACGAATTATACGTGGAAAGACAAACACACACACACGTTCTGTCTTTTGTATACCAATATCCCTATCACAGTGTTGTCCTTCCTGTCAATCGAAGCTATCAAAGTGAGATTCTACTGCTGCTGTGACTGACATTAAGAAATATCACACCTCGTCAAAAACAACAGAGTGGCGGCTGGCTTTTGTTCCGGACTTAAGTTTGGGATTAAATTAGAGGCAGGCACCCTGTCTCCGTGATGGATAAAGGTGTTCTTTATTTCAAAATTAAATTATTCAAAGGTTTAAACAATAAATTCCATATCTAGTTTTCGTTTAAGGAAGCCATTTTGGCTTTTGTATTCGCATTTCTGGGATTCATAGCAATGTGTCTGGAATCTTGGCTGTCTTCAGGACAAGCTGTGAACTGTTATCGTGCTAATGTTTGGATTGCAGCAGCGGTAATAAATTAATTAAATTTAATTAATTAATAATAATCAGTCATTGATTTTCATAATTAATTAATAATTAATTTTCAGTTGAAGCTGTGAAGGTTCAGTTTTCCCCTGTAAAGTTTCCCCAAAAAAACCACACTGATGTGAATTTTCCCCCGAAAATACTACACTGGTATCAGTTGTTCGGTGACAAATTTCGCACCAATATTTTCAGTGGAAATAATCATGAAAGCGTGAAAGTTTATGAATTAAGTTTTGCTCATAATCATGGCAATAAATTATGCTTTGAAGGTGGAATAACATTACCGCGGTCTGCAAAGCAATAATAATGCATTCTAATAATTTGACTCATGTTCAAAATTAAATCGAAATACTGAATAAAATCTGGAAATCCAGAATCTGAAAGCATAAAAATCTAAAATTTCTAGTTAGTGTAATTTGTTTATTCTGTAGCTTATTTTGACGTTTAAAACTGTATAAACAGAAACTCTGTAATTAAACTAAAATATAGGTTTAAATTAATGTTGTAAATGTATATGTAAATTTTCCCATCGAAAAGAATTCACCCTTGAGTTGTTGTTTCTGTGGTTGTTCTTTTTGTCAAAAATAAAATTTCCAATATTAAAATTATGTTTTTCGTGAAAAACACAACATTAATATTAGAAATGCAATCCAGAAGTTGCACTTACTTAAGAATTTTTCTGTTTATATTATACTTCATTGAAAGCAAAATAAACAACAGAATAAAGTAATCTCTTCAACTTTTTCAACAGTGTATATTTTAGATTTTCAAACATTTGTATTTATTATTTCAATTCAATTATAAGTCGAACATTATATTGTATGCATTTCATAATTTTTGGAAGCGTTTGACAGATTATGGTAATCTTGTTCCATCTACACAGCATAGCTTGTAGCTATATTGTGAGCAAACCTTAATCTGTAAACTGAAACATGTCTCGCATAATTCTTACATTGCTGCAGGAGTTCTTCTCGGAACATCATCTGACTGCAAGTTAAGATATAATTAGTTTCTAGCAAATTGAAATCAAATAATTTCAATAAATAATTAATACTGACATTTTGGACGAAATAGTTGTATACAGAATTGCCGTTCTGACATGACGTTAATGTATTAATTAATAAATGTATTTTTATTTTTAGATTTTCCTCACCATTGGGTTCATTCTATGGGTGGTTGATGGAGTATTGAATCTGATATTCAAAATGTATCAGCCGAACGCGAAGCTTAGCCTTGCATTCGGCGGTTTGGCCAAGCAAGGGAACTAGAAAATGATTAATGCTTAATTGATACATTAACTTATTGTATATGTGTTCAACTAAACACTTGCCAATTTGTTGTTGTGCTCTCAATAACTTAGGGCAGCAAGGACCAATAACATGGTGTGTCAAAAATTGCCTCTGCTCAAAAATTCAAGTCACAGTGTAAATCTGTAAAGCCAAGCTTGTAAAATAGACTAGATTTAGGGTTGACACACGAGTGTACTTGAGATTTATAGAATTTCCTATACTTTTGGGAGAAGTTTTCAACCATAGATGGAGGAGGTTTGAATCAGTTTTCGGATTTTTCTTATTTTGGACGCAGAAGTTTTCTCAAGGTCGAAAAAACCTGGTTTGGACTAAGTTTGGCCATGCCTGTGGCCTTGGAACCTTGGAGTGGATAATGAAGAGAGTTGTAAACCTCCCTTTAATTTCTCTTGTCCTTAAATACCGGAAAACCTGGATGGAAAATCAGAGAATACCTCATGCTCATACGGTTATATAGAAATCTGTGATGCCTAACAAGGCAAGCATTCGATGCATGTGTGCTAGGCATTACCTTTCAAAATTCTGTGCTATGTTCAAAAATACGCACAACAGTTTAAACCCATGGGTCTCTAAATTTTGGCTTATTTGATTAAAGCGAACTATGTATTAGCTACATAATCATGAGGCCAACAATGACCCTTACAGACTGTGTGCCTAAAATTATTGTCATTGCTCTGTGGCCACAGGCAAGTTAGCATGTGAAAAGTTAAAAGCCGCTTGTTGTCACGAGCCTAAATTATGCCCAGACTTGACTTTTCGTTAAAAGTTTTCCGACTTTAGCTTAATTGAAAATGATAAGACCTGCAAATTTTGTTTAAATGTACAAAAAATGCGACGTTAGTTGCTGATTACTATGTATTTTACTACAGATCTAGGAACAAAAGTTTGTTTAAAATTTCGTTTTTTGTTTTGATTCATGTTGTTTTTGCTGTAGACTGCGTTGACGGTTTCGCTTGATTATGAGCTTATATTAGGAAAAGTGCCTAAGACACGAGCGCCTTCCTATGAAATGAACTATGCTCGAAACATTAAGGTCAAATTCTCGGGGAAGAGAACTTCTTAGCTAGCGACATACTGCGATAACATTTTGCAAGAGAACACGAGTTTTCGACAAATTTGAGCTGGGAATGTCTTATTGAGAAATCTGTTCTTTTTGAATTTTGATTCCAATCGAAACGAAAGAATTTCCATGAGACGTTTGAATTTCAATGCATTGATGAAATCAAACTTAGCGTACAAAATGAAATTGCATCCATTTACTGCAATCATGATAGTGGCAAAATCGAGCTGCATTATATCAAAATATGGTAGGATCATAATCTTGATTTTGAATCAATTTTATTAATATTTAAATTCAAGGAAATAGGCACCATGGATAAGACTGCTTGTGTACGTCCTTGGGTGTGCATTTATACTTAGAACACTGAGAACGCAGATTGGGTCAAACTTTTACTTCTTCTTCTTCCTCTGATCCTGGGTCTTTTGAGCAGGCTCAATATAATTGGGGTGGGGGATCCAGCTCACATTCCGGAGGAAAGCAATAACCGAGACGGGCTCTCTCGATGAAAAATTCTTTTAAAAGACTTAAAGACTTTAAGACTTAAATAAAGACTCCCAGGTTCGGGTTTACCTTAAGCCACCTGGATCTAGGTCCACCCAAGGTCGGATAGTGTATGATGAAATATTCAAGGTCATCTTCGGCAGATTGCCAGTCAAGGTAGATGGGAGAGTCCGCCTGACCAACCCGATGCCGTTAACTTAGGGGGCTTCTGCTTGAGGCCGGCCGGCGACTACCACCCACCGGCTGGCCGCCAGCCACCGGAATCACCGAAACCCCGGCCGGCCTCAAACACTAGCTTCCAGATGCTGTTTGACCGGATGGTTTCCTTCATAGACTCGCTGAACATCGGTATTTCTGCAGATTTCGCTAAACTGCGCTCTAATGTGTCGTTTGACACGTGCTCTAGCAGTGGTGAGATCAGAGGCACATTCGTCTTATTGAGTTCCGCATGCCAACATCCGCAAGCTCATTTCCGTGGATACCAACATGACTTAGTACCCACTGAATGGTTAGCTGGTTTCCAAGATCACTGAAGGTTTTGACTAGGCTGGCCATTTTGACCCCTGGCCTGGAGAGCACCTTGTCCGGCGGAAACCAACTGGAACCCTCAGTCCCCCGGATGTCCCTTCCTCTTGGCAACGAATGGCTCTCACTCCCCCTGACTCTGGTTTGGGGCCCAACTCCGATACGGAGACTCCCTCTTTATGGTCACTCCTCCCCATGGTCTACATTCAACGATTACTGCAAAATGTTCACTTCACTGCACCCTGACACCCGACACCCGGGTGTTTTGTTTACCTCCATAATGACAGCACTTAGTCACTTAGGCCAAGAAAGTGACTTTCATCCTTAAAAAATCAAGGTTTATCACGATCAAAGGTTGTAATGAACTGAGTGAGATTAGGATAGGAAACTTGACCAATTTAATTTGATTTCGAAGATGGGGTCGCTTAGGTTGAAAGTTCACTTACACGGAAGGTTAGCGCGTTTGCCTGGGTAGACAAACTTATGTACCAGATTCCCGAAAGGTGATTTGCCAAAATCGGGGATCTCTACAGCTAACCTGTTGGGGGTACTACTGTGAGTTCGTTTAAGTGGAAGGGGTTAGGCTCTATCCAATCGCACCTGGAGTATGGATAGGATCGCTTTGACGCAACAGGTCAAAACTAAGATCAGACTGTTAGTCTTCAACTCTAGATTCAGATCCAACCTACTTGGATCTGAGCTATTTACCTTTAGTATTATCTCTGAGAGATCTCACCTGGATCTCTTTTCAGCAGCTGAAATGTAGACTACGATTTGCACGCAACAAGATTAATTTACTATTTAAACGTGATATGGTTACAATTAAAGGGACAGAATGGTTTCAAGGCAATTGTTAACAGCAACGAAGATTACAAACTATTCACAGGATTACAGATTACTCAATTTACCAGAGTTGCCAGCCCTTGATTGGGGAGAGTGAATTATTTTAGGGGACTGGAGATTTCCGAATATTAAATTAACTAAGTTAGTGACTGACCGGTTAAATATAAATATTAACTTGAGACTAATTTATTAGTCCTCTTCTTCAGGTATTATGACTGGGCACGTTAGGGTGTGTTGCGTGTCGTGTATTTAAACTCAAATCTACTCTCTATTCGTCCTTTACAGAAAACTACAATACAGGTTCAATATAACAAATAATTAACTAATTTTAACAGAGAGTCGGTACTGCACAGTTCCGGTCTATGGAGTTGGGTGATCTCGTCAGGTTACACCTGCAACCTCACGAGTGGTTTCGGACGTTTGGATAGAAAAACAATAAAGGGGACGGTCCAGGCGGGGTGTTACCGGGAGATGGCTGTAAACAATAGTTATTAAGTTAAATTAATTGACTAAATTTAACGATTCGCTTCGTTGATATCTCTTCCAATGATCTCTTCTGTTCAGCTGTATCAGTGGCCTAAGCCAGAGACAACAGGGAAGCCTGAGCTTCCATACTGCTAGCAATCAAGGTGACAGTGTAGCACATTTTGAATAGTTCTTGAAATGATTTCGAAATATCAAAAGGTTCAATAACGATAACTGGTTAGTTTTCCCAAATGATCAGGCTCACGGAGGCTATTGTCTCTGCCCTAGACTATAATCAATATAGAAGTCCAATTCCCAAGTACCTTCGATGATTCGAACTGTATCCAACAGGCAAAGTCTACTGATCAATCAAAAATAATCTCCGTTCACTAATAACTGATTCCAATCGTACTGAAGCTCTCCGGATCAGGTTCCACAGACTACTGATCAGGACAGGTCGCTGGCCTCTCGAAGAACCTGAATCAAATGGGTTAAAACCCATTAGTTCAGAATATAAGTGCGGGAATCAAACCCAGCAACTATTACTCACTTTTAAGGCTTTCAGAGACAAAGATTAAAACTTTAGTTAATTCTGAATAAGATTTTTCGTTGAAAACCAGAATTAACTCACTTTAACCGCTTTTGTGAGACAAAAATGTGACTAATTATGCGTTGTTAGCTTGAAGTAAGTAAAATTTCGCCGAATATGAGTTTTTGGGCGATTTCCTGCATCGAAATGCCGGAAATCGCCGATTCAACATATATTCTTTGCAATCATATTCGGTCTGCGCATAATTAGCTTTTAGGTGTAAGATTCATGACAGGAAAGCACCTGTTTCCTGTATGGCAAGTGTACAAGAATGGAAACGCATATTTGCAAAGATTATTCCTTTTAAGCTTATTAGAAGATGGTTTTTATCCTAATCCTTAATTCTTACGTAATTATACAACACTGATGATCTAACTAACTATTATTTATGTGATTTCAGGTTTATTTGATGCTTACGTAGAGATATTCACCGTGTGTGCCATTAAATCCCATAATTGCCCGTTTGCATTGATTAAAATGTATGATTTGATGTTTATAGCCGAATTTGATTAGTATTTCGACGGGAACGTTTACCCTTTGCAATAGGTAGTTGACATAAAAAGTCTAAGTTGCACAGATAATGTACTTTGCAAGAATGCAAACTACAACTAAATTAATTGCCTCGTTAGCGAGAACGAGAGAGGGCAAGAGTGACAATTTTGACATAACTCTTGTAGTTTGAGTAAAACTAACTTTTGCCTTTATGCTAAGGGCTGATTAAAGTATAGGCCGTTTTACAATGCATTGCATAAACACCAACTTGAGGTGAATTTAGTGGCACAGATCTAGCTAATTAACACATACAATGACACAGATCTAGCTAATTAACACATACAATTAATACAAAACAGTGGACGGACTGAACTAATTTATATTGTAGACTTTGGAACAAAATTCAACTCTAAACGGGTGAGACAAACCAGCACGAAATCCTGTATCTGCGATTCGTCCACTCCCTTCTTGCGGGCATACCTACGTGGACGAATCGAGGACAACCTGGTAACATCAACTTATCCTGGGGGTCCCCGTGACCCTGGACTAGATTAGCTACCTAATTTGCATATTACCTCAATACTGACTTAGGTACTCATTCACACTGTTTATCACACTCATATCCCTCGGATCCGCAAGTATTCAACAACAAGCACACATTTATACACATTCACACCGATTTCCTGCCTAATACAGGAGCTTTAAGACAATTTCGCAAGTATTGGCCTCATGCACCCGATGAGAACCAAGGAACTACTATATGTTGAAATAATCCGCTTTGACTGATATTTTTAAACTGTTTGAAATGCTATCTTCAACTAATGTGAGGTTTGATATGATTTGCAGTTTAATAATTGTTGGCAGAGTTTACTATGATTTGTTAACTTTAGGCTTCCCGGAATATCCCAATATTAATGACTACATTGTTAATACTCATTCATTCCATTGACATTCATACTGATTTGACAATCCTCACAACCCCTATCGTACAAGGGGAGTTTCCGTGAGTTGCCACCACAAATATTCAAAATCGTTCATTCTACATACATACAAATCAGGGCATTCTACAATCATTCAACCACACATTCTTGAAACTTGGTTAATTTCGGAACCTCACGCTCCATGAGGGGTTTACCCGAATAACCACTTTAGGTACTTTTTAGGGACACATTCACACATTAAGTTTGCAACACATTCACGCCTCGATTATACAAAACATTTATACTTCAGGCTTGCAAAACATTCACACCTCAAACTTACAAAACATTAACACTTCATTTGTACATAACACTCATACTAATAACTATCTAGCTACTTAGACTAACTAATAAACTAAACTTAGGCTCGTTTATGTAAGAAGTTTGTAAACCTTGGACTTTGTTGTGCGCGACTTTTACAGCTTTTGCAATTCCTCGGAATTGCCTATAAAAGAAATTTTATGGGAAAAGGTTTAAACTTTACAAGTTTGGAAAAGGTATGATTTGAATTTTAATGAAAGCCAGTGAGTAATAATTGCTAAGCAATTATTACTAACAACAAAGAACTGTTAATTAAACTAGATACATAATTAATTAAAACTACAAAATGTGAGGAAGCCGGCCATTCCTCTTAAAAGACTGCTTGATAATTAATTAAATTAAACATAAAACAGCTTAAGTTTTAAGAATTCGTTTTTAAAACACCCTATATTTTTAGTACCTAACAATTTTAATGCCGACCTAACGCTAAAATAAAACAAGATACAGACTATGGAAATTTTGAGACAACACAGGCCTTTTGTAAGAACATGGCCGGCAACTCCTAGTTGCCGGCTGTGGGGAATTATTTTCTCTAACTAGCTTATTAATTTCAGAGCCGTAATTAAGGGGCTCTCTAGCTCAAAACTACGGATTTGGGGTCCCACTCATAAACCCATGTAAACTACAAAAATAACCCCAAAAGTGACAAATAAAGAGAATATTTTTAGGCCATAAAGACCTACTAATTTTAGGCCAAAGGGCCGTGGCTTGGCAAATAAAACGGAATTAAAACGAGAAAGTAAAAGAAGAGAAAAATGGGCATGCTTCAAGACCTCCATCGCACAGGAGGGGTTTACATGAGCTGCCCCTGATCTTTGGATTAATTAACTAATAAAATAAAAGGTAAAATAAAACTGGCCCGGAGGCCCAACATGCTATGGAACTAAAAGGTGGCCTCAGGCCCAAAAATGCTGCTATAAAAATCGGGGCTCGCTGGCCCGAAAACTCCATAAAAAACTGGCCATGAAGGCCCCAAAATATCATATAAAAAAATAAGGCCAAAAGGCCAAAAATGGCGCAAGAAAAAGAATAAAAAATAAGGCCAAAAGGCTCAAAAATCCCTAATTTTTTTGTCCTAAGGCAGTAATCTTGAGCCGGGCATAAAAAACCCATGCGGCTCCTCAAGTTGATGTGTTCGTGTTTTGTCTCAACCCTTTTCTGGCCAGTGTGGGCCAGAAAAGTCCTAAAGCGTCCTACGGGGAAGTGTGTGTTACTATATTCCCGTACCACACCAGTGGTCCGAGAAGTAACACACACAGGGGAGGGGGGACTAAAATTCCGACCGCTCTCGGCCACTGCTAAACGAACACTGATGAGTTTAAAATTTTGGGGACCGAGCTGACAGTTTTGCTGACAGCTCGGTGACAGGTCATTAGCGAACTGGGGGCGGAATTTCTCTTTTATTTTAGCTTAAAGCTTCTAGAAAGTTCTAGAACTTTCTAGAAGCTTGCTATCTCTACCATAGGCCAGTCCAGCGGCCTGCCGGACCGGCCAGCCCGAGGGAGGGAAGATTAACGATAATGGGGACATATTGCCCCCAACTGACCCCTTTTTTGATTAATTTTGGATGCTGAAATTCTGCAAAACTTTGCAAAACTTTGGTTAACATGTAAACGTAACCAAAGGGGAAATAACATGAATTTTGGGACTTGTTTCTAACTTTTGCGCAATCTACGTAAGTGCTAAAGACTTAAAACGAAAAACTTGATTTTCTACAAGTTTAACTAGCCATAACCGACTAATTTTCGTAATAATTTTTATTGTGGGGAATTAATTAAGCCCCCTCTGAACTTTACCTATGTGTTAAAATTTGTGTCCTCTTTTCTTTTCTAGAGGCGAACTTTTGTTGTCCTCTTCTTGTTGGACTAGGCCCAACAAAAGTTCACCTGAGGACAAGCCTAGCGTACGTAGGAAAAGATGAAAGAAAGGGGAAACAGCAGCGCACCTGGCTGCCTTGTAGTCTGGGAGGTAGACAACCTCCCAGACAAAGAAAGGAGAAAGGGAAAGGGGAAAGAAAGTTAGTATAAAGCTTTTTTAGAAGTCCACTTTTAGGACTTTCCTTTTCCGTAAAGTAAGATTGCGAAATAAAAGCTAATCTTACTAAAACATTTTTACTTATAACTCACTCAATTTTGGGAGTTAAAACGTGGGAATTGCATTTTTGGAAATGGGAGAAATTTCTCTTTCATATGAGCCTAAGTTGTGTTACCGACTAAAAATTCATTTCTTACGTAATATTTAGCTAATTTAACATAAATTAAGCCTAACTAACACTAATTAACATCATTAATAACAGATTAAAGCCTTAAAACGTTACAGAACACAAATTATTGCAAATTAACATACTTAGGTATTTATTATGCTTAATTTCTTACGTACTGCATAATTGTGTGATTAGTTTGTTAAACCATCTTCTAATATAGGTTATTAAACAATGAAAAAGCACTTTTGAAGACTACTGACAAAGGTTATTGCATTCTTTTCAACTAAAGATGTTGAACTCTTTCCACGATAGTTATATATTTTGATTTTACGCCAACATTAGAATTCTTGGATTTTCGCGATTCTTCTGTTCTTATTAATTTCTAGCAATGGGAGGGGAAAGTGACCGCACCCGGGCCACTGAAGGAAAGGACACCTGTCCTTTCAGAAATAGGGGATTTTAAGGTTGACTTACAGTTGTTACCTCAAGTATAATAGATCGTCATTTTTGACTAGTTAATCCTAACTAAGCTTGTAGGTGCCCTTTTCTTGTGCTAACACATAAGATAATTCTAGGCTTTCTTAAAGAGTTCGAAAAGTACTTTGACGATAGATTGCAAAAACATAACTCGGTTCGCTTACAAGACTACACCACTTTCGTCTGTGGGGAGTACTGCATCTACTTTCTTTACCACCGCGATAAAGGGTTTTCCTTCGAAAATATAATCTCTTATCTTCGAGAACGGCCCTCTAAAAACGACGAAATTGTAAAGGGTTTTGTTGAACGTTTGACGTAACCAATCAGCAAAGAGACTCTGCGTAGCGCTCAACCTTCAATAAGGGACATTGAGTTGGATCATATTCGGTAACGCTATGTCTGAGATAAGAATTGAAAATATTGTTCTCAGCGGAAAATTTGATCAATCCATCAAGCTCAGTACAATTCCTGGTGCGAAATACAATCCTCATAAATTTAGTGGGGCATCCCTAAGGTGGTATCCCGTTACATTCGTTATATTCAAAACAGGAACGTTTAATTGTCTTGGGGCCAAAATCCTAGCAGACGCTGAAAAGGCTATTCAGGAGGTGGCAAAAGAACTTGGAGTTAAAGTATCTAACTACAGGGTCGTCAATATGGTGGGTTCATTTACATTCGATCGCAGAATGGGGGGTCGAAAAAACGTCGAATACACTAACACCCCCTTGCCTGCTATTCATAAATGGCTAGACAATGCAGCTATTGAGCCTGAGCTATTTTCCGGCATAACTTTTACAAGTCTTGGTCTAAAAGTGCGAATGTTTCACAATGGGAAAGGCTTCATCGTCAACGCTAGAACCGAGGAGCAGCTGCGCACCGCCTATAGAGTTCTCAGAAGGCGTATCCTTCGGTTGGGGTAAAGTTCTAATTGCCGTCTGCTCTATCTTCCTAATTGTGGTTACACTCGTAATTGTTGTTACACCTTCGGGAGTCTGTCTTGACCAACCAATGATAGACCAACTCAGAAAATCTTTCAATCAAAAAGTTAATCTAACCGTCCTCGGAACTGAGCCTTGCTGGTACTCTTTCAATATCGACTGGGCTGAAATATGCTTCAGTCATAACTACGACGTTTTGCGCGTCTATATCCCAACAGTCCTTTTAAGGGCTCCCCAAGGAAAAGGGGTAAAAACCACATGTATATAATGTATATAGTAGATTAGGGACCAAAAAAAATTATAAAACTATAAAACCACAAAAAAATCATAAAAACAAAAACACAAAAAAACTACAAAATAAAAAACCATTAATGCGGCCTGGGCGAAAGCTCAGAAGGTTCCCAAGCCCTTCCGGTGTACCGGTAAAATCGCAGAGGGGTGGAGACATAAAAACATAAAGTTAGCAGTCCATATGAATTATGAACGGTCAAACTATTTTTCAAGCCAAGCAACTATTAGCTAACTCAAAAGTCTATATAAACGATCAAAACCTTGGAACCTTGTCAGTTTGACTTAATCTGTCGTCGTGAACGGTCGGTTTTTGTGCGAGTGACTTATAACAATGTATTGGTGGTGCTGGTTTGGGACTTACATGGAAATTGAGATATTTGCAGAGAGTAAAAAAGATTTCTTAACTCTAGAGGCTGCACTTGAGGACGCTAACAAACCTACAAATATCGATTTCTCTTATCCTGATTGTTTTGGAGATCCCTGTTTGGCCGTTTTGGAAGCAGACGTTTTGATAGATTTTTGGGAAACAAATTATGATAACGGTCGTATTATCGGATTGAAGCGTTTATCACCCGAAGCAGTAGACCAGGAGTTAAAATGGATTTCGGATATTATTAAAGAAAAGACTCCTTGGTGGCAGCGAATTGTACAATGGAATTCTCCAAGAATTGAGGCTGGAAGGTTGCTACACAGCTTGAGAAATCAATAAAAGCAGGAAATCAATAAAAACAGAAAACAAACGACAAGAATGATTTATTTTCGCGGCAAGCTCTTTAACAGTATCGACGCAAAGAAGTGAATAATCCGCCAAAGAAACTTTACATAAAACGAATAAAAGTTTTAACACCTAAACAGGAAGCGATAAAAAAGGAAAGAAACAAACGGCTGGACGAATAAGAAAAAATTCAATGTAGATATTGTGGTCAGAAAAATGTCGGCAGCGATAGATACAGAGGTCTTTTTGTCCACACTGGGCCAGAGCGACAACGAAAACTGGTTCAACCACAGGAAAGGAAGGATAACTAGTTCAAAATTCGGGGACGTACTTATGGTAAAGTCGGAGAAGGCAGCCAAAAATCTTGCTGAGCGCATAAACAATCCAGATAGAAAGGTAATTCCGGCTTGCGCCTACGGACTCCGCTACGAAGACGATGGGAGGCAAGCATATATTCGACACATGAACTATGCAGTTCGAGTTCTTCCGGCAGGCTTTTGCGTTCCTCCTCACTTAGATTGGCTGGGTGGCAGTCCTGACGGTATTGTATACGAGGATGGAAACCCTGACCCATGGCTTTTAGAAATCAAGACAATTTACGATCAGAATCCCAAACCCCGTTCTATTTTCGAAATCGTTCTCCAAAGGAAAGGATTCTACCTAATTTCCCAGGGCACCAAACTTGTCCTAAAAAGACGGCATAAGTATTTCTATCAGATTATGGGAATGATGGGTCTTACAGGAATAAAGAGATGCGACTTAGTTGTGCACGCTCCGAGAAAAAATGAGCTACTAGTATTTCGAGTTGATTTTGAGGAAAGTACTTGGAAATGGATGATCGAAGGATTGGAAAAGTTTAACAAAAAGTTTGTAAGCGGAGAGTACATAAAAGCAGACATAAAAGCAGAAAAGACCATAAACGACGTTAAAGAACATCTCAAAAAATTTTACTACAATGGAGCCAACCACAGTCAATGATTGCGCTACTTTCTCTACCGGCTACTGCCCTCTAAGCAACGTTCACTTCAGTCCCTTCCGACTTCACGGAAAAATGTACTACTCAGTCCAGCAGTGGTACGAAGGGGAAAAAGCTGCTTATTTTAATGATTGGGAGACCAGGAAAATTATCCTGAAAGAAAAAACCGCTAGACGTCAAAGGGAAGCCGCAAAGAACATAAAAGGGTTCGATGAGAAGGTTTGGGACCTAATAAAGGACAAAGTGGTTCTGGAAGGAATTCGAGCAAAATTTGAACAAAACAAACAAGCTAGGGAAATATTACTGAGTACCGGTGAGAAGAAAATAGTCTTTGTGAATTCATTTGAAAAATATTGGGGAACTGGAACTGAAACCTATAGTAAGGACTATCAAGGAGAAAATCGTTTGGGGAACTTATTAGAGAAAGTGAGGGACGAAATTAATAAAAGCACCAGAAACTCAAAATCTGCATACAAAACATAAGGATGGATTACAGTTACTATTGGAGCATTATTCTGGATAACGGGGAAATTTCATTAGGGAGTGGGGTTTTCGATTCATTCGCAGAAGCACGGATGGACGCCGAGAATTACATTAGAAACAACCCTGAAATTCCTGCGGCGGGCATAATTTTGGAAAAAGCCTTACCTTTTAGGAGTGAAGTAAAAATGACAATATTCGTTTGTCTAGCAGATGGTACTGAGTATGCCGTAGGTAAAAGTCTACATTAGCCTCCCTTATCCCAACAGTCCTCTTCAGGACTACTGTTAATAGTGTACATATTTGTTGTATATAGCGATTGTATCTAGAAAATAAAAAAGAAGAAAACAGAAAAATACAAAAAACATTAGATAGACCGGGCTTAGGTTAGTGTAAATAGATTAGGTAAGTAGGTTAGGTAGATACGTAGGAATTAGTTAGCTTAGAATAGGTAGGAGTCCGGTAATGGGCCGACGCCGGGTCCCAAGCCCCGGGGGAAGAACGCAGAGGGACGGAGTACAAGGTCGAAGAAGAAAAAGAAGTGTTACTAAGAAGAAGAAGAAGTTATGAAGAGGTATTGTTTTTAAGACTGAGGACTGGGAGTGCAGGGGTACTAGGGGTACTGGGGGTGCAGGGGGTACAGGGAGTACTGGGGGTACAGGGGGTACTGGGGGTACAAGGGGTACTGGGAGTACAGGAGGTACTGGGGGTACTGGGGGTACAGGAGGTACTGGGGGTACTGGGGGTACTAGGGGTACCGGGGGTACAGGGGGTACTGGGAGTACAGGGGGTACCGAGCAAGGAAGACACCATAAAACAGGCAGTAGGAAAGGTCAAAAGGTCATTGACTCCCGGGAGCGGGGCTCGAAACGTGCACCCTATACTACTAACGCGACATATATACGCCCATGCTTTTGTATGAGTTTATATTTAATTGTCTACTAACCTGTCACGACGTAGCCGCTTGCATGCATCAGCATCGCCGTGGCAGATGTAATACCTGTTGTATGTGGACGCGGCATTGGGATTGGGCGGCCGCAGGGCAAATCACGTCTATGTAATAAAAGATATAGTATATACTAACAAGGCGTGATTTACTCGGGATTAAAAAAAGTAATGAAAAACGCCTGTCCTGCAGTCACTACGGCAAAACCCTTAGTCCGAAATAGGAGATAGCCAATGGGCGCTGTTGGCTGTATCCAACAGGAGACAGCGTTCATTGGCTCTCTCCTGTTTCAGACTGAGGGTTTTTTCGTTAGTCTTCTGTGACTAAATCTTTGTATTCTTGGTGAATTCCCTGCCAGCCTGCGTTTACTGCATTTTCTTGTTGTTAGTGAATAGTGTGGAAGAAAATGGACAAATTTTCCACACAAAAAAATCCAAACTTTCTGGCTTCAAACCGCTGGATGAACTTTATCTGGTACTGCAAATAATCTCAACTTGTGTTTCAGGAGGAAGACGAGCACAAGAAGCAGCTGAGACAGCGTGCAAGAGAACTCATTGCTCAGGCAAAGTCAGAAGTATGTATACATATGTAGCGTCAAAAACAACCTAAAAAGCTGTTCCTGATTCTACAAAATATGGTGACGCCTTCCCCCCCACATCGTTTAAAAGGATGGAGAAACGGCCCATTCCTGAAGTTGGCCAATTTTAGTGATCCATTTTTGAGAACCTCATCTGTTTTCGATTTTTCTGCCCGTTTCCCCTTCTATATTTTTTCGAAAATGTTAATACTTTTCGTTTTCGATATTATGCTTATATAATCACATGGAATAGATTACTTATATTTCTAGTTTGCTTCGATTCACAAACTGCTGGGTTATTCGTTGGCAACTTTTTATGGGGAGGGGCTACATCCCCCCCCCCAATCGATGAGGGGGCTCACCCAAAATTAGGGGGCATATTTTTAGAAAAATTTTCCGAATTTTTGTGGGGTTTTTGTGTATAAACTGCTAAAAATCGCTAAAAAATGACTAATTTTAGGTTTTTTAAGTTAAAATAGTAAAAATTGAGGCAAAAGTCCGGCGAAGTCGGAAATTTTTTTCACTATTTAGGCGTCGTCTCAAGAAGACCAGGTCTTTAAAGACGTCTTATGTCTTACTAAGACCTGGTCTTTGGTCTTACTAAGACTTTTAATGTTTGGCCGCCTAGCGACCTTTGACATGACAGCTGTTGACATTCAGCGGTCTTATTCTTACCGCTACTACAACCTGACTATACTGCATGCATATAAAGGCCAATTCATATACACACTCATTATATGCTAATACAAACGCCAAACTTGCTGCTTCACGAGAACTTTGTTGGGAAGGTCAGTTAGTGAGTGACCTTTGCCACGACCTCTGCTCGGCGCGAAACACGTATGCATATGCACACACTAAATATATACACACACCTTAGATTAGCATGGCTATATAGCCAGTGTACGTAAGTAAGCGTCCAGTAAGTAAGTAAGTAAGTCCAGTATAACGAGTGCGCAAAGCAGTAGATAACCTTTATCTTAAATCATCTGCATTCTTGTTGTAATTCGTATGAATAAAAGAGTAACGTGAAATATAACGTCAGATCATTAATTACTTAGAAATTACTCAACTGAAGTAAAAAAATAAGACCTATAAATCCGCAACTGCTACGCAGACCTTAGAGAATAACTTGCTTACCCCCAGCTTCTAGATTAAAATAGACAAAGAAACAAATACAAAACACTATAAATAGAAAATAGTCGACCTCCAAAATCGATTTTCGAGTTTGGCTTGTACATAAGAAAACTAGTTTCCCTAATTCACATATGACAATATTGAACATATTTATTTATTCGCTAATTCACACGTGACAATTACACAGATTCTTTTTTATTTACTTTGCTGGTTTACACAAATTGTGCGCACAATTTCTTCAAATTTTACGTTTTAATAGAAAATAGCAAGCAGATGATTTAAGAGAAAAGTTACATTCTGCTTTGCGCACTCGTTATAATGGACTTAACACGATTACTTACGTACATTGGCTATATAGCTATGCTAATCTAAGGTGTGTGTATATATTTAGTGTGTGCATATGCATACCTGTTTAGCGCCGAGCAGAGGTCGTGGCAAAGGTCACTCACTAACTGACCTTCCCAACAAAGTTCTCGTGAAGCAGCAAGTTTGGCGTTTGTATAAGCATATAATGAGTGTGTATACTCATAAATGAATTGGCCTTTATATGCATGCAGTATAGTTAGGTTGTAGTAGCGGTAAGAATAAGACCACTGGATGTCAACAGCTGTCACGTCAAAGGTCGCTAGGCGGCCAAACATTAAAAGTCTTAGTAAGACCAATGACCAGGTCTTAGTAAGACATAAGACGTCTTTAAAGACCTGGTCTTCTTGAGACGACGCCTTAGTGTAAAAATGGTAAAATTTGGCACTTTTTGGGGTTATGGTGGGGAGGTCGGAATTCATGCGGGGGGCTCCTCGAATGGGGGGAGGTCGCCGAATGGGGGGCGACCCCCACCCCCCCCCCCACCATAAGCCAGAACTGTTAGCTATGTAAAGTGCTATGATTTATTTCTTGCTTTTCTTTCAGGCTTTAGGCGGGCGTGCGATCAAAATCTCGGAAACGCTGAACGACCAATCCCAGTCGTCGACCGTCGGTTCTGGATCGATCGCATCGGCTGGCGACCTTGGTGTGGGTGGATTTTCTTGGATGAGAGGTGGAAATGCCAACTCCGCCTCCGCAAAGTCTGTATCAGAGCCAACCTCAAGGGCACTCAGTCCTATTTCCAGTACGTACTTTTTTTGTTTGACTGGAATAGTCCCCCTCCCCGACTAAACAAACAGTGGTGTAAACGTGCGTAGATGGAGAATTAAAAAATATTTTGACGGTCACTTTGCGATGTTTCGCTAATTTTCATTATTTCGCCAATGGTCAGTTTTGGCATGAAGAAAATGATACCGTAAATTTATTATTTTCCAGTTTGTAAAATTGTGTCTGCACTTCTTTCTAACATTGCTTTGATATGCTGCTTTAACAACAATTTTGGTTTGGTTTGACGTATTTCGTTTTCTGGCGTTTACATTTTTGGTGAACTGTTGCGCTTACTTAACTGCATTTAACTATTTTCTGTGTTAATGTTTTTTCAGTTTCGGTGCTTCAGCTTTAGTTAGTAATCATAATTTACTAATGCAATTTGTTTTTGTAAGTATTAACTGGAGAAGTATTTTGTTTTTAGACGGGCATAGTATGCCTCTATTATCGGCAACTATTCCTTTCAAAAGCGCTCAAAATGCCGTGGTCAAACCTATTTCTACGGCTCGTGGTTAGAATTAATTGCTTTTTTGTTTTGTTTGCAATGCCTTTTGTTTCTCTATTTACTTTGGGAAATATGAGGTCTCTAGCACCGTGGTGTAATTTTGGTGATAAATAAGACTACTACGTGAGTTCATTAAAATTCGGCGAATACAATGACTTCGGTGGGAATGTTCGCAACGTCAAAGCTTGCCTTTACTTTATATACCGAAAGTACATAATAGATAAGCGTGTGACAGCTGTCAGGCACTTTGTTACCAGTCCATGATGCAGGCTAACAGGTGAACAGTTAATATGTCTACCTAATTAGTAAATCAAGCAATTTCGCTGCTATGCATGCATGCTAAGCTCAAAACGTTTAGACTAACGCAATGTGTGGGGGTCGGGGAGGAGTATGTTGTGATGGGCGAATGGATGGGGTTAAATGGTATTTGGGGAGGTTAGCCATTAGTGATACAAGTATTTACCTTGAGCTGAACAGAGAACCTGACAACTGCCATAATCTTCACGTTTATTATGTGCTCCTTCTGTAACTTAATTCTTAGGGCATGGTGTCCTGTCTGTGTGTAACGTAATTTCAGTTTTTGTAATTTTCTTTAATTGTGTTTCTTGTTCTTGTCCTGTTTCTTCTTTGAAGTTCATTGAAAATGCCGTATTCTAGGTGTCCATCCTTCTGTTAAATTTTATCAATTCAATCGCATGAATTATCAGCAAGGTGAGATTGTTGTGTGTTGTAACATTTCATTTCTTGTGACTTTTCTTGATTATGTTTGCTTTCTGTTTTGTGTAAATTTTCCTATTAATATGGTATGTACGCTTTTAAAGGTTTTCAAGATTTTGTGTTATAAAAATTATAGTGGTTTTCGTTTCTTTTTGAAGTTTGTCACTTTTTGTTTTCTCATGTTGCTCTTTCTACGTTATTTAGCAGCTACAAATTTGATGTTGAGTTTTGCCTATGAAATTTTAAAATTAAACAATATTGCTTTTTTAAATTTTAGGTCCAGGAAAGGCACCTTCCAGTCCTGCTGAAGTAAGTCAAGAGGATACTGGTTTTTTTAATTTTTGAAGCATGAAGTTAAATAATAGTACGTATATATTTTTAATGTAGATCAAACCTGTCTTCTTGCATTTTTCAGGTCAGGCTGTTTTGTAGTATGTATTGTGTTTTTGTATTTTAGGATCAGGAGGGTCATTTTGATAGATTCAAGCGATTCGGTTCCATGAAAGCAGCTGAACTCACCGAAATTACGTCTCGTTTGGCCCGTACTATACGAAGCACCTCTGTTGTAAGTCTTTCAGATTTATCGGTATGAAAGGCATCACTTGTGTGTGATTGTGCGAGCGCCATAGTAGTTAAAGGACAAGTACCAACTACCGAGGCCAGAATCGTAATCTGGGGGTGGAACAATTTAATTATAATAAAGTTAGGTCTGGTTTTGGTCTCTATCTTCTGTTGAGTCTTCGTCAAATATTCTGAGTGTCAAAATTTAGACTAGAGATCTACCTGGTATCCGTCAAATTTGTTCTCATGGAATGGATGGGGTTTTGGATGTTCTTTTTTTCGGATGCTTTGCAAACACATTGCGTTTTGCTTTAGAATTGTTGGAACGCGTACATTTCAGTTACATTGATAGACTGCTGAACTATACTACAGATTAAATTTATTCGATGAAACTTCTTATTTCTGATTATGCAAAGATGCGATTTATGTATATATATTTTATATAGTTTGAATTAGCAAAAATAGTTTTAGTGATAGCGTATATGACAAACCTAATCTTCACGTTTTTCTAAGCTTACCGTTTGCCTTTTTAGCCCAAAGAGTTACCTATGATCTTGCCGACAGTCCCTATTGTAGAGAAGCCTTCACAGATGCGTCAATCTGCGTCCGTGATAGGTAGGAGCTATTGTTTAGTTTTTGCAAAATTATTTTTAACTTAGGTTTTTGTTTTCACGATTGGGCTGTGAAACATTATATTAATAAAAAATCTTTTAGCGATGCAAACGTCATTCTCCTTGCTCATTTGCTGCTCCCGAACATTGTCTACTTTCACCTTCCATGAAATTGCAAATTTAAAACTGTCTCTAATGAATGGTCCACGTTACTATAACCAAGAGTACATAATGATATCATTATGTACTCTTGCTATAACTAACAATCCTGTCTATTGTTTCTATAATGTTTGTTTTTCGCTTACAGAGTATCCGAAGAAGCCGGTTGAAAAGACCCCGCTTGAGGTAAGGATAAGCAGTGTCAGTGTGCTGGACTCTTTTATAGAGGCTTTTTTGATACCTTTGATAGTGAATTTTTAAATTACAATATCTTAAGATGGCAAGACAATTCGTTGACCAGCAGCTTACGCAAAAGCTTTCAAGTTGTTAGATTTCAAGATTTTTGGTAACCACAGTGGCAGTTTACCGATTAAAGGAGTGAACGAATTAGTCAACATTAACTATTGTAACTGTCTGGCGAAAAGGATTGGGTTGTTAAGGGGGGGGGGGCTACGAATTTCACTAAAAGTTCGATGTTGGAAAAGCTAGCTAGTCTTTTGCCACATAATAGTATTAGGTTAAGTGTAAAATAGTTTGAAGTTTGAAAGAATTCCATACAGCGTAGCGTGCTGTGGAGCCATCAGAAGTTGGTGTTATCGGTCCAAAGCTCGACATGACACGTACACAAACTTCGCCTCGCCCTGATCGCTATGTGCAAGGCACAGTACCCAAATTTTCAGGAATTAGTTCTGATATATAGTGCTTTGATATCGCGTAAAATAATCTCTAGACCATTGCCTAATTTTCTGTACGATACGATCAAAATGCGAAAAATTGGGTGTTGTAGGTGTATACGGGTGGAGGTTAACTAACTTCTAATGAGCTGTGGTTTACCAAATGAACCAAACTTTGCGGCAATTAATACTCCAAGTATCTGTCTTTACTTTGGTATAAATGACGTGGTTTCGCTAATCCCTGTGTTCGCAGTGCTGGATTCTATTATCGATATTGTCGCTGTTATTTGGCGCCATTTCGAAGATGTGAGTCAATTACTCCAAAGTAACCGTGGCAGAATCGGCTGAAACTTAGCACATTACAGGCCAGTGAGTGCACCAAGATGTGCCGAAAGCTAGGTCACTAAACCTCGCTGCAGTGTTTAGAAATGCTAGATTGATTTCTCGAAGTATGGATGGCTATCGCTCCAAAAAGCTCCAAGACAGTGGTAAGCGCATACTGAACGAAGGAAGCGTCATATCGAAAAACGGATTTCATATTCGGATTCAACAGGTCAAATAACCCCTATAACCACCTTTTCGGCAAAATCGGAGACAAAAAATTTTTTGACGCCATTTTTACTGCGCTTAGCTAGCTTTTCAGGCCTAAAAATAAGGGTTATTTCTTAACGAAAAGTTGGCTAGCACACTAACCAGAAAACCAAAGCCCTTGAAACTCACAGACAGTATGCCCCTATTAGAGCTTAATAACTGGTAAAAAGCTGGGGTAGGCTAGGGGTTGCCAATTTTATTAGATCGAAAACGGCGCACGGTCACCTCGCAACTTTTTGCAAAATTTCAAACTTTGAGCTGTTATAACTAAAGAAGGAAGCAACGCTCGAAAGCCGGAATACTTTTAATATTTAGCACTAGTAACAGTTAACATTTATGGCTGAAAGTTACAGAAGCGGTCGAACCGTTAATTCACCAGAGCTGAAAAACCCTTTTTGAAAAATCCCGTTTTTCGCACAAAAATTTCGACTTTGGCGTCCTGCCAAAAACGGTGTATATGAGATATATTGTTGCCCACCCTAAACTTTTTTACTTTGATATGTTGGCTAACGTTGGGCAGGAAAGTAGCTCTCTCCGACGATGTTGTGCCAACCCGTTCGTAGCCCCCCCCCCTTAAGTATTGCTGAGATTCGTTTTACGGAAAGAGTCATTTTTCAAACTTGCTTGAACGGATCATGAAATTTTGTGTGCTTTTAGCGTGAACTGGAGTCATCCTATGCAGTGGCAGCCGAGCTAGAGAGCATAGCCAAACATCAGGCTGAGCTTGACCAGAAGGCCAGTGCCGTGGAAAAACGCTGGCGAGGCGTCATGCAGTCTGGTTAGTGCTGGCTTTTCTAAAAGATTTGCAACCTGTTGTTGTGTCGGAGAAAATGTAGTGGTGGCTGTTCGTTGTTTTACTTTCTCAGTTAGAGTGATGTCCGTTCGTTAAGAGTGTGGGCTAATTAGAGCTCATTGCTTACAGAAATATAGATCAAGAATATGAGGTAAACGCGGGTTAGCAGGCGGATCCACGAAGGATACAAGCATTAATCATAGAGAAATAATGAAAAACGCCTGCCTGCAGTCACTAAGGCAAAGCCTTAGTCCGAAACAGGCCGGCAGCCCATCGGCTCTCTCTCCTGTTTCGGACTAAGGCAGTGACTTAGTGACTGCGGGCAGGCGTTTTTCATTATTTATCTAAGATCAATAGATCTATAGATCAAAAATAATTCGCAGTGGCTGGAACGCCGTCCATATTTGTACTAGTTTCTTTTCTTTTTATTTCTATATTTATTTTCTTCGTTTCTTTTTATTATGAAGCGAGTAGGTGGTACGCTCGAAATGTTTTGAAATTTTCTGATGTTGTTGTCTGTATTTTTTCAGGTCCCAACAGTGAGGTTGATGAAGAACAGTTGACAAATGAATTTCTCACGCTTCTAAATGAACGAAATCTGCTCACTCGAAGAGAATATCACTTACAGCTAGTGTAGGTGACGTAATTACTTAGGCTAGCTATTAGTGTAGAGATTTAAATACTGGAGGAGTGTAAATACTGCCACTAAAATAGAAACCGTCACTATCTCAGGATACAGTGGTATTGTAAAGCCTCTATTTACTGCAATTGCTTTAATTGTTTGATGTGGGAGTTGAACAGCTTTGTATCTTGCATTGTTTTACTTTCTATTTTTGGAAATATAACGTCAAATCTGGGCTAATTGCCGGGACTTTTCTGGATTTTAGTCAAAAGATTCAAGAACATGAAAGACGATTCCATTTAGTTCAGCAGCAGTTGGCTCAGCTGATCGGAGTTGACGGTATGTAATTTGATATTTTTTTAGTTGTCATTTTACCTTGTATATAATTTAATTTGTTTTATTTATCTTATTTTCAGTCACTATTCTGGTGGTAGTCAAAAATAAACCTGGCCTATTCAACTCAGTCAATATTTTTTGAAGCCGGATTTAGATGTACTGTTTCCTGGTCCTCAGCCCTATGATAAATGATGTACAGTCTTTTTCCTTTAGGCAATTTCTTAGGGGAAGATTAATAATTGTTTGTTAATTGTTTAATTGTTGTTAATTTTAGAGCGAGACAAAACAGAATCGGTGAAACAGCAGATTGATACGCTGATGTCAGAATTGATAACGCTGGTCAACAAGAGAGATGAACTGGCTCAACAATTGATATCCAATGAACGAGGGTATTTTCTTTGAGCTGCTGTTTTGTGTAAAACTTCTGTCATTGCTGGTAAACTGTTACTAAACCCTTTGTTCTTACCGGTGAATGGATTCCTACACCTATCTAACATCGTCTAAAAACTCTTCTTCTTAATATCATTTCAGCTTTTCTGTCAAATCTGGTGTGCAGTAAACTTGGATTGGTGGCTCACTGTACTCGCCATTGTCTCTCTTCTGTTCCGAACGTAGGCTTTGCCTTAGTGGTTGTTGGCAGGCGTTTTCTCATAATTTCTTTATGACTATACTCTCATTAGTCTGCCGTTATTTTTCTATTTTCAGGTATTTTCTGAATCTGTTTTTTTTCAGAGAAGAGGAAGACGCAGACACAGCCGAAGATGCCCTTCGTCGAGTGGCCTATGGTGTTACTACGGGTTCCTTGCCAGACGATAAACAGTGTCTCATTATGTAATCATATCCCCCCTCTCGGTTCCTTGATTTAACCAGTTAATATAATCCTCTTCCATTTTGATGATGATGATGATGATGAGAGGATTGGAGACTTCCAGGCGTCTGCCATTTTCCTAACATCATTGCTTTTCTTTCCATCATTTTTCCTTCCTAATCCTTGTTCTACTGACTGAGATTTACATAGTTTCCTATGATTCTGGAATAGCCTAGATTCCTCCCTCTATGAGGTTTGCCATTGTTTTGCGTGTAGACGTGCGCAGACGTGACTATTATGGGAACTCAGTTTGGACTTTTAACCTGTATCCATTCAACTGTGCGATAGTCTCTGACGTCTAATGCCAGTGAACGTTTACATTTAGATTAAATTCGATGTCCTTAGTCGCAATCGTGTATTGCTGGTTTGCTTCAAGATTGAAGTGTTACTTCTTCATAGATTTATCCATTTTTAAAAATGTTTCCACAAACTTCTGATACTCTGGTAGTTCCTAATGATTGCGGCTAACAGACTGTTATAGACTTGTTGATTTTTTGCAGATTGATACAACTGTGATATTCTGTATATTCTAATTTATATGGGAATATTTTTGTGTACAAGCATGTGTTTATTATGTATATACATATACGTATACGTATGTATGACATAATTTATGAAAGCGTGGGTTCTAGCTGTTGCTCCAGTGACAATATAGTTTCTGACAGAATTGCTTAAATAAAGGTTTATTTTAGTAAATTTTTGCCCGAAACTGGAATTCTTTTACAGATGTGTTGTTGCGAAAAGAAAGTCAGTTAAGATTTTTTATGGCACTATTTTCCAATCTTATGTCTTTGAACTGGCTGAACTAATTACTCCGTGTTGAATGGAGCAATTTTCGTTTGCGACCTCAGGTGTATCATGCTTTCTCTATTATTTTAGTCATTAGCTTTATTTAGTGTAAGTGCTTAACTCACGCGGCTAATTTTGCAATAAGCTTACTTGTTGTAACCTTGTATATGTTAATTTTTTATTGCGGAATATATATTTGACGTATTGGCATGTATGTATATTGTTACTGTTGTATGCTTTTTGTACGTGTGTGAGTATGTATATAGCATATATCTAATTAGCATATTTCAATTTGTTCAGGATTTCTGAACTTAATATTCATTATTTTCTTAACTGACATACCCGTTTTAAGGTGCATTTAAATTATCTGCGATGTTTATTTTATTTTTGAAACAAATTTGTAGATTTTGTCTTTCCAAAACATCGGTACGTTTTTAGTTGAACTTAGACTTGGGTGGGCTTTTGCCTTGTATGGTCAATTTATTGCTGCTTGTCTGCTAACTTTGAAATAAATCTCTATTTTGTCGTCACTATAGGGACACTAACTATTGTAGATAAAAAAGCAGGCCCCTCAAAGGGGCATTGTTCCGCATTTGAGCCTCAGTCATTCCAGCGAACGGTATTGCATGCGATGGAAGGTCCATCTCTGGTTGTGTTGCCGGATCTAAACCAATTAGACTTGGGGAATGAAGCTTGATTCTATTTAAGGGGACGCTTGCATTACGGGGAACGGTTCTCCTGAGTTTATTTTCCAACCAATCTTTTTCAAACTTTCAGCAGTGGTAGCTGGTGTTAAATGCTAGCAATAGGTAGAATTTGAATGATCCAGTGCTTGGCTTGCGATTTACACAACAGGGATAAGCTGAAATTTTCAAAACGGTATCACTCATTAACGGCTCAATGAAATTAGATCTAATTTTGCTCAAACGTGTAAATAAACATAACGCAGGGGCAAATTTTTCAGTTTTTGGATTTATGCAGTTTTGAGTATTTTATGAATATTCGAAAACTTTGGAAGTCAATATCTCACGGAATGTACAATTTAAACAAAAACTAAAAAATTGTCCCTGCGTACCCTACCAATAAACGTGTGTGCAAAATTTAAGCGATCTTGGTCGCAGCATTTATGAAAAAATCAAAACGGAAAATTTCGCACTAATTACTTAGTTTTTGCGACAATATTATGCATTTAATAAGTTGCATAGTGCATTTCATAAGATAATAAACAAATCCAACACAAAAGCATTATGAAAAGCGCTGTAGAATTCATTTCGGAACGATTGGTTTTTACATTACCATTCGCAAAAATGGTAAACGTAACTTTGTCATATGTTCAACCGCCTGTAACTTTTGACAGAAACCACGTAAATAAGAGATATGCACATGGTTTTAAAGCTCCTTTTACGCTCTTTCATGCTAAGTATTTAAATTTATCCTATGAAGCCTAAATTAATTTCGATTTTTAAGCCATGGAGGTAGCTATCCAATCATTGGTTCCCGGGGGCAGGAATTTTGTCACAAGATAGCCCACCAGCCAGAGTAGACTTACTCAGGATTTTTCAAAATTCAACAATCTGTCCAAATTTTACATCAATAATCCCGATAATGCAAGCGCTACCTTAAGGTGGTGATTCCTTTTGGGCACATATTGTTGATTGACAGTTTAAATCAAGATGAAATTTGATGAAACTTTCCAAAATAAGTTCTTTTAGCATTCTAACACCCTCCGCGCAATCCCGCTTCAAAAATTCGACGTCTCCGTTCAGGGTGGTTTTTGTCAATTTTTGACAGTTAGGCAGTTGCTGTACAGCTATGATTATATTCATTCGAAAGATCTTGTTGAGCTCTACATTTTTGCTTTTTGAAGTACCTTTCTAGCTTTTCTCTATCGTGAGATATAGTCGATTTTCCTATTTTGGCTTTGAAAACTTGTCATTTTTGCAGAAATCAAATAATCCGCCATTTCTTGCGCTACGTAGGCCGCAAAATTGAGCTACGGGTGTCAATTTGAAGGTCTCGTCGAGACCGATTATCCGTGACAGTATAATCTTCTAACTGCTACCCCGTGCGCTGCTATCATAGAAAATGTAAGTAGTAATAGGTCCGCACCACAGGTCGCGCTTGGGGGAGGAGGAGGAGGAGGAAGAGGCCGGGAGGCTCTGGAGGAGGAGGAGGAGGAGAAAGAGGCCGGGAGGCCCGGAGGCCGGGAGGCTCTGGCGGAGGTGGTGGTGTAAAGAGGCCCGGAGGCCGGGAGGCTCTGGCGGAGGTGGTATAAAGAGGCCCGGAGGCTCAGCTGTAGCTTCTTAGAGGCCGGAACCACGGCTGACCCAAGCTTAAATTTGAAAATTCGTTATTCTTAACGGGAAAAACTTATCTAGGGGGTTTTCGACCATGTAGACTTCAAATATGAGCTTAGTTTTCTTGTATTAGCCAAGCTCCGTCCTGTACCTAGCCCTAGACCGGAACCATGGCTGACCCAAGCTTAAAATTGAAAATTCTCTATTTTTAACGGGAAAGCTTATCTATAGGGTTTTTGGACATGTAGAATTCAAATATGAGCTTAGTTTTCCTCTACAACGTAAGGTCCACACTGCAAGTGACCCATGACCGGAACCATGGCTGACCCAAGCTTAAATTTGAACAGTTGTCAATTTTTAACGGGAAAAATTTACCTATAGGGTTTTCGACTATGTAGAATTCAAACATGAGTTTAGTTTTTCTCTGCAACCTGAGCTCCGCTCTGTACGTGGCTAACAATTTGTGATGAACATGCAAAGTTTGTTTATTTGAGGTTAGTTGTTAGTATTTTATGAAAAGAGAATTTAAAATTCTCTAGCCAGTGTATCTGGCGGAAAATGTTTATTTCAAGCAATATACAGCAGGGTTTACAAGTGACTACATATTATACCATGTATAAATACAGTTACGATAAGTTCAATGACTACAATCATAATGGTTCCACGGTGCTATAAACCATTCGGGAACAGTCCATCGCTTGCAGGGATGATTTCCCAACCATTCCGTGGATTCCACAGTTCGAGCATCACAGTCCATGGGTCCCAGAGCAAATACAACGTCCAACCGTGCGGCATCCATAGACTGGAACGTTTTATGACTTTGTTGCTGAAGCATCTTTAGGCGGGAATAAATCTTCCAAGTAACACCTCTGCAATGGCTGATCAGGTTCCGGCAAAATCATCATAAGGTCGTTCTGTCCTGATGTTCGAAGCGCTTCTCTAAGTAGAATTGAAGCATTGGCTCCGTAGCGATTAAGAGTCGTTAACAGTTCGTAATTTCTGTCGTGTTCAGGCGTGCAAAGCCTGAGCTTATCTGCAACGTTTGTGGTAAATAGTCCCATTTCCACCAGGTAATCCCATATCGGTTCCGCTCTCATGTCATTGCAAAATAGCACCAAGTTATCGTAAACAAAATCCATAATAGCTACAATAAAATGACAAGTGTATAATAGCATCAAGTAGAAGAAAACGCAACACACTACATCATTTGAAATAACGAACAACACACTGCAAAACTAACATTGAGGCGTCCTGCTGTGATTGCACCTGTCCATATTAAAAATTTAACGCTTGGGTCCCCTGCTGTGTTTGCACCTGCCTCAAAATTTCAAACGGTTTTTGCGACTTTAACGATCATTTTTGTGTGTAAATCTAGCAGGGACAATACAATGGAAGGAGAAACCAATGTTCAGGTAATAGTTTTACAGAGGTTTTGAGGTTTTGAGCTTAGAGGTTGAGGTAAGAGGTTGTGAGATTAGTGGTTTAGAGATAAGAGGATTTGAGGTTTAGAGATAAGCGGATTAGTGGTTTAGAGACAAGAGGATTAGTGGTTTAGAGATAAGAGGATTAGTGGTTTAGAGATAAGAGGATTAGTGGTTTAGAGATAAGAGGATTAGAGGTTTAGAGATAAGAGGATTAGAGGTTTAGAGATAAGCGGATTTGAGGTTTAGAGATAAGCGGATTTGACGTAATAGGATTAGAGGTTATGAGGTAAGAGGTTTAGAGATAAGAGGGCGCTCTTTGCTTGCTCTGAGTTACTCCGACATTCTCCCAGTTTGCTTTTTATCTCACGTGTGCTTCAGGATTGAAGTCAACAAGAGATCAACATAAACCAGCATACCCAACAACTAAACTAACAACAATTCAGAACAAACCAACCAGAGCAACCAACAGAAACCAAGCCAAATAATAACTACCAAACAACCGAAGACAAAACCACCGACCCATTGCTTGCCCTCGGGCTCAGAAGACGCCAGAGTAGCTCTTGGCTTGCTCCTTAGGTGCTCCGCATCTGCTCATGACTTGCTCTTGCATGCTCCTAGTATGCTCCTGACTTGTTGTTTGACTGCTCCTTACTTGCTCCGTGGTTGCTCCTTATGTGCTCCTTACGTGCTCCTGTATGCTCCTTACTTGCTCCTAGATGCTACTTGACTGCTCCATACCTGCTCCTAGACTACTCCTTGACTGCTCCTTGCTCCGTGCTTGCTTCCACATGCTCCTAGCATGCTCTAAGTTAATAGTTGCAATCCAGCTTTTATCTGCTCTTGAATTGTTTCCAGCTCGGTTTTCGCTGGTTTTCAGCGTTGGTTTCGTTCTGTGGTGTTGTATGTTTGTTGTCGTTTGGTGGTTGGTTCACTTGTTTGAATCAGAGTTTGACTGCCTGGCTGTGCTCCTGACTCGCTCCAGGATTACTCTTGCTTGCTGGGAGCTACTCTGAGAGCACTTGCTGGCTCCGAGATTGCTCTTACCGGATCTAAGTTACTCCTATATTCTTCTATATTGCTTTTAATCTCCCGTGTGCTTCAGGATTCAAGCTTCAGGACAACAAAAATCAGTAATCAGTAGAAACCAACAAAAACCAATCCAACAAACAACAACGAAAAACCGAGGACAAACAGAAGATTACCGAAGCTAGGCTCTGAGCCCGAGTTAATTATTCCTTGCATCTACCCTAATCCTTACTTGCTCCTACCACGATCATCTCTTGCTTCTAGACGGCTCCTCACGTGCTCCCACTCTTGGTAGCTCCTAGCATGCTCCTACCTCGCTCTTAACGTGCTCCTATTCTGCTATTGCTTTCTCTTAGCATGCTTCAACATTCTCCCAACTTGTTCTTAGCCTGTTCCCGACTTGCTCATAGAATGCTCTGGACAGACTCCAAGATTACACATTGAGGATTCCTGGCTGAGTTAGAGTTTGATGTGTTCCGGTTGTGCGGTTTGAGGTGCTGGGTTTTGCGACTGTGTTTTGGTCTCAGGTTTTGGGGTTTGAGGTAACAGAATTCATGATTTGAGGTTGGAGGAATGGAGATTTGTGGTTAGAGGTTATGAGGTTGAGTCTTCCAAGGATTGGGGTATCGTTTTCGCCTGCTCCGGCACTCCTAGGTTGCTACCTGCTCCATAATAGAGAGTAATCTCAGAGCAAGCTACAAGCAACAGTGACGCCAACAGAAGACAACTGTGAACAGCCAAACATCTGGCGCTGTCCAGAGTTACTCCTTACCTGCTCCTTACTTGTTTCAGCCTACTCCTTACTTGCTCCTTGACTACTCCTTGAATGCTCCTCGCTTGCTCCTAGATGCTCCTTGGCTGCTCCTTACTTGCTCCTTGACTGCTCCTTGAATGCTCCTCGCTTGCTCCTAGATGCTCCTTGACTGCTCCTCGCTTGCTCCTTGACTGCTCCTCACTTGCTCCTTGACTGCTCCTTGAATGCTCCTCGTTTGCTCCCAGATGCTCCTTGCTAGCTCATAGATGCTCCTTGACTGCTCTTTACTTGCTCCTTGTTTGCCCCTAGTTGGTCCTGCCATGTTTATACTTGAGTGTTTGAAGTTTTCAGGTTTGACGCTTATGGTTCTTGAGATTGTGAAGACTGCGATTTTGATGTTTTAAACATTCACCGTCTGAGGCTTCTCACTTTCTACTCCGGGTCTGCTCCATACATGCTCTTAGGCTGCAACGATGTTGTTTGCAACGATGTTGTTCCATTCTGACTCTTCACTGTTTCCAGACTATTTGTCGTCTGCTCCTAGCTTACCCCATATTTTCTCCTGATTTGCTCTCAACTCTTATGAGCTAGGAGCTACTCCTACACCGTTTTGAAGTTATGCAGATCCGTCCCTCTTCAACCTTTTCCTAGTTTATTCCACGTTATTCTGGCCATTCCAGTTAGGCTTTATCTGAATTGAGAGTGCCTCTTCCTTCCTTACTCCCAACTTCATTCAACCCAACACTTAGCATCATCTACCTAAGAGAGTAAGCGACACAGAGTAACTCATCCTGCCTAATGAATTTTCTCCACTTGATTCAACTCGAAACTGCACTAGCCTGAAGCTCGGATTGAACACAATCCAACGAGTGATACCACACAACAAACTGATACCGGAACAAACAAGCACCAGCAAGAAACCACCTGGACGCACACACACACACACACACACACACACACACACACACACACACACACACACACACACACACACACACACACACACACACACACACACACACACACACACACACACACACACACACACACACACACAAACACACACACACACACACACACACACACACACACACACACACATACACACATACACACACACACATACACACATACACACATACACACATACACACATACACACATACACACATACACACATACACACATACACACATACACACATACACACATACACACATACACACATACACACATACACACATACACACATACACACATACACACATACACACATACACACATACACACACACACACACATACACACATACACACATACACACATACACACATACACACATACACACATACACACATACACACATACACACATACACACATACACACATACACACATACACACATACACACATACACACATACACACGGCCCATTCCTGAAGTTGGCCAATTTTAGTGATCCATTTTTGAGAACCTCATCTGTTTTAGATTTTTCTCTCCGTTTCCCCTTCTATATTTTTTCGAAAATGTTAATACTTTTCGTTTTCGATATCATGCTTATAATATAATCACATGGAATAGATTAGTTATATTTCTAGATTGTTTCGATTCGCAAACTGTTAGCTATGTAAGTGCTATGATTTTTTGTTTTTCTTTTGTTTCAGGCTTTAGGCGGTCGTGCGATCAAAATCTCGGAAACGCTGAACGACCAATCCCAGTCGTCGGCCGTCGGTTCTGGATCGATCGCGATCTTGGTGTGGGTGGATTTTCTTGGATGAGAGGTGGAAATGCCAACTCCGCCTCCTCAAAGTCTGTATCAGAGCCAACCTCAAGGGCACTCAGTCCTATTTCCAGTACGTACTTTTTTGTTAGACTGGAATAGTCCCCCTCCCCGACTAAACAAACAGTGGTGTAAACGTGCGTAGATGGAGAATTAAAAAATATTTTGACGGTCACTTTGCGATGTTTCGCTAATTTTCATTATTTCGCCAATGGTCAGTTTTGGCATGAAGAAAATGATACCGTAAATTTATTATTTTCCAGTTTGTAAAATTGTGTCTGCACTTCTTTCTAACATTGCTTTGATATGCTGCTTTAACAACAATTTTGGTTTGGTTTGACGTATTTCGTTTTCTGGCGTTTACATTTTTTTGGTGAACTGTTGCGCTTACTTAACTGCATTTAACTATTTTCAGTGTTAATGTTTTTTCAGTTTCGGTGCTTCAGCTTTAGTTAGTAATCATAATTTACTAATGCAATTTGTTTTTGTAAGTATTAACTGTAGAAGTATTTTGTTTTTAGACGGGCATAGTATGCCTCTATTATCGGCAACTATTCCTTTCAAAAGCGCTCAAAATGTCGTGGTCAAACCTATTTCTACGGCTCGTGGTTAGAATTAATTGCTTTTTTGTTTTGTTTGCAATGCCTTTTGTTTCTCTATTTACTTTGGGAAATATGAGGTCTCTAGCACCGTGGTGTAATTTTGGTGATAAATAAGACTACTACGTGAGTTCATTAAAATTCGGCGAATACAATGACTTCGGTGGGAACGTTCGCAACGTCAAAGCTTGCCTTTACTTTATATACCGAAAGTACATAATAGATAAGCGTGTGACAGCTGTCAGGCACTTTGTTACCAGTCCATGATTCAGGCTAACAGGTGAACAGTTAATATGTCTACCTAATTACTAAATCAAGCAATTTCGCTGCTATGCATGCATGCTAAGCTCAAAACGTTTAGACTAACGCAATGTGTGGGGGTCGGGGAGGAGTATGTTGTGATGGGCGAATGGATGGGGTTGAATGGTATTTGGGGAGGTTAGCCATTAGTGATACAAGTATTTACCTTGAGCTGAACAGAGAACCTGACAACTGCCATAATCTTCACGTTTATTATGTGCTCCTTCTGTAACTTAATTCTTAGGGCATGGTGTCCTGTCTGTGTGTAACGTAATTTCAGTTTTTGTAATTTTCTTTAATTGTGTTTCTTGTTCTTGTCCTGTTTCTTTTTTGAAGTTCATTGAAAA
This sequence comes from Trissonchulus latispiculum, assembly GCA_030248195.1. Taxonomy (NCBI): domain Eukaryota; kingdom Metazoa; phylum Nematoda; class Enoplea; order Enoplida; family Ironidae; genus Trissonchulus; species Trissonchulus latispiculum. The sequence goes on from JASAND010019273.1 coordinate 87,008, forward strand.
TGCCGTATTCTAGGTGTCCATCCTTCTGTTAAATTTTATCAATTCAATCGCATGAATTATCAGCAAGGTGAGACTGTTGTGTGTTGTAACATTTCATTTCTTGTGACTTTTCTTGATTATATTGTTTGCTTTCTGTTTTGTGTAAATTTTCCTATTAATATGGTATGTACGCTTTTAAAGGTTTTCCCGATTTTGTGTTATAAAAATTATAGTGGTTTTCGTTTCTATGAAGTTTGTCACTTTTTGTTTTCTCATGTTGCTCGTTCTACGTTATTTAGCAACTACAAATTTGATGTTGAGTTTTGCCTATGAAATTTTAAAATTAAACAATATTGCTTTTTTAAATTTTAGGTCCAGGAAAGGCACCTTCCAGTCCTAGTCAAACTGCTGAAGTAAGTGAAGAGGATACTAGTTTTTTTAATTTTGGAAGCATAAAGTTAAATAATAGTACGTATATATTTTTAATGTAGATCAAACCTGTCTTCTTGCATTTTTCAGGTCAGGCTGTTTTGTAGCATGTTGTGTTTTTGTATTTTAGGATCAGGAGGGTCATTTTGATAGATTCAAGCGATTCGGTTCCATGAAAGCAGCTGAACTCACCGAAATTACGTCTCGTTTGGCCCGTACTATACGAAGCACCTCAAGTCTTTCAGATTTATCGGTATGAAAGGCATCACTTGTGTGTGATTGTGCGAGCGCCATAGTAGTTAAAGGACAAGTACCAACTACCGAGGCCAGAATCGTAATCTGGGGGTTGGAACAATTTAATTATAATAAAGTTAGGTCTGGTTTTGGTCTCTATCTTCTGTTGAGTCTTCGTCAAATATTCTGAGTGTCAAAATTTAGACTAGAGATCTACCTGGTATCCGTCAAATTTGTTCTCATGGAATGGATGGGGTTTTGGATGTTCTTTTTTTCGGATGCTTTGCAAACACATTGCGTTTTGCTTTAGAATTGTTGGAACGCGTACATTTCAGTTACAACATTGATAGACTACTGAACTATACTACAGATTAAATTTATTCGATGAAACTTCTTATTTCTGATTATGCAAAGATGCGATTTATGTATATATATTTTATATAGTTTGAATTAGCAAAAATAGTTTTAGTGATAGCGTATACGACAAACCTAATCTTCACGTTTTTCTAAGCTTACCGTTTGCCTTTTTAGCCCAAAGAGTTACCTATGATCTTGCCGACAGTCCCTATTGTAGAGAAGCCTTCACAGATGCGTCAGTCTGCGTCCGTAATAGGTAGCAGTTGTTTAATTTTTTTGTAAAATTATTTTAAACTAAGGCCTTGTAAAATTATTTTAATCTTAAGGCCTTTTCCGAGTTAAAATTAACTAAATCCTGTTCGTGCACCGGATGAAAAGAGTTGAACAGTTCATTCTAACTCGCTCGCAGAGTTAAACGAGTTTAAAAATTTTAACTCTACTCTTTTAAGTCTCGCGCGAAAAGGCCTTTGGTTTTTTATTTTCACGATGGTACTGTGAAATATTTGTTTATAAAGAGTGATGCAATATATTTCGCCGATGCGAACGTAATTCTCCCCGCTCATCTGCTGCTCTCGAACATTGTCTACCTTCACTTTCCCTGAAATTGCTAATTTAAAACTGTCTCTAATGAATGATCCATCTTTACTATAACTAACAATCCTGTCTATTGCATAATGTTAGTTTTTCGCTTATAGAGTATCCTAAGAAGCCGGTTGAAAAGACCCCGCTTGAGGTAAGGATAAGCAGTGGGCTGGACGCTTTTATAGAGGCTTTTTTATCCTTTTAATAATAAAATTTTAAATTACAGTGACAAGACAATTCGTTGACCAGCAGTTCAAGTTCAAAAGCGTTCAAGTTTTTTAAATTTTAAAATTTTTGTTAACCATAATAGCAGTTTACCGATTAAAGGAGTGAACGAATTAAGTTAACATTAACTATTGTGACTGTTGGGCGAAAAGGATTGGGTTGTAAAATAATGCAGAGATTCTTCGTTTTACAGAAAGAGTCGTTTTTAAAACTTGACTACCTACTACTTGACTACTACTACTACTACTTGACTACTACTACTACTACTACTACTACTACTTAATACTGGAGAGTTTACCTATTACTATATAAAACTTTGTTTTGCTTGTTTGAAAACATGATCATGAAATTTTGTGTGCTTTTTAGCGTGAACTGGAGTCATCCTATGCAGTGGCAGCAGAGCTAGAGAGCATAGCCAAGCATCAGGCTGAGCTGGACCAGAAGGCCAGTGCCGTGGAAAAACGCTGGCGAGGCGTCATGCAGTCTGGTTAGTGCTGGCTTTTCTAAAAGATTTGCAACCTGTTGTTGTGTCGGAGAAAATGTAGTGGTGGCTGTTCGACTTTACTTTCTTACTTAGATTGGTATCCTTTCGTTAAGAGTGTGGGCTAATTAGAGCTCATTGCTTACAGAAATATATAGATCAAGCAAATTAGGTAAACGCGGGCTAGCAGGCGGATCCACGAAGTATATAATCATAGAGAAATAATGAAAAACGCCTGCCTGCAGTCACTAAGGCAAAGCCTTAGTCCGAAACAGGCCGTCAGCCCATTGGCTCTCTCCTGTTTCGGACTAAGGCTTTACCTTAGTGACTGCAGGCAGGCGTTTTTCATTATTTCTCTAAGATCAGTAGATCTATAGATCAAAGAAATTTGCAGTGGCTGGAACGCCGTCCATATTCACACTAGTGCGCTTGTGTAATCTGGCACAACGTAATATTCTTATTTCTATACCACAGCAGTATTATAATTTTACTAGCTAATTTGATTTAATTTTACTAAACTGGTCCAAATCAGTCTGTTTTGTTTAATGGGTACCGGAAAAGGGGGGGGGGCGTTATGGATGGAGGCCGCTTCATTGTCTGAACCTTCTTATTATTATGAAGCGGGTAGGTGGTACGCTCATAATGTTTTGAAATTATTTTCTGTTGTCTGTATTTTTTTCAGGTCCGAACAGCGAGGTTGATGAAGAACAGCTGACAAATGAATTTCTCACGCTTCTAAATGAACGAAATCTGCTCACGCGAAGAGAATATCACTTACAGCTAGTGTAAGTGAAGTAATTGCTTTAGGCTAGCTATTAGTGTGGAGATTTAAATACTGGACAAGTGTAAATACTGCCACTAAAATAGAAACCGTCACTATCTCAGGATACAGTGGTATTGTAAAGCCTCTATTTACTGCAATCCTTTGCTTTAATTGTTTGATGTGGGGATTGAAAATTTCGTGTCTTGCATTGTTTTACTTTCTATTTTTGGAAGTATAATATATTTGAAATTTGGGCTAATTGCTGGGACTTTTCTGTATTTTAGTCAAAAGATTCAAGAACATGAAAGACGATTTCATTTAGTTCAGCAGCAGTTGGCTCAGCTGATCGGAGTTGATGGTATGTAATTTTATTTTTTAGTTGTCATTTTACCTTGTATATAATTTAATTTGTTTTATTTATCTTATTTTCAGTCACTATTCTGGTGGTAGTCAAAAATAAACCTGGCCTATTCAACTCAGTCAATATTTTTTGAAGCCGGATTTAGGTGTACTGTTTCCTGGTCCTCAGCCCTATGATAAATGATGTACAGTCTTTTTCCTTTAGGCAATTTCTTAGGGGAAGATTAATAATTGTTTGTTAATTGTTTAATTGTTGTTAATTTTAGAGCGAGACAAAACAGAATCGGTGAAACAGCAGATTGATACGCTGATGTCAGAATTGATAACGCTGGTCAACAAGAGAGATGAACTGGCTCAACAATTGATATCCAATGAACGAGGGTATTTTCTTTGAGCTGCTGTTTTGTGTAAAACTTCTGTCATTGCTGGTAAACTGTTACTAAACCCTTTGTTCTTACCGGTGAATGGATTCCTACACCTATCTAACATCGTCTAAAAACTCTTCTTCTTAATATCATTTCAGCTTTTCTGTCAAATCTGGTGTGCAGTAAACTTGGATTGGTGGCTCACTGTACTCGCCATTGTCTCTCTTCTGTTCCGAACGTAGGCTTTGCCTTAGTGGTTGTTGGCAGGCGTTTTCTCATAATTTCTTTATGACTATACTCTCATTAGTCTGCCGTTATTTTTCTATTTTCAGGTATTTTCTGAATCTGTTTTTTTTTCAGAGAAGAGGAAGACGCAGACACAGCCGAAGATGCCCTTCGTCGAGTGGCCTACGGTGTTACTACGGGTTCCTTGCCAGACGATAAACAGTGTCTCATTATGTAATCATATCCCTCCTCCCGGTTCTTTGATTAAACCAGTTAATATAATCCCCTGCCATTTTGATGATGATGACTTCAATGATTGGAGACTTGCAGGCGTCTGCCATTTTCCTAACATCATTGCTTTTCTTTCCATCATTTTTTCCTTCCGAGTCCTCTTGTTCTACTGACTGAGATTTACATAGTTTCTTGTGATTCTGGAATAGCCTAGACTCCTCCCTCTATGAGGTTTGCCACTGTTTTGCGTTGCCGTGCGTAGACGTACGTGACTATTATGGAACACAGTTTAGGCTTTTATCCTGTATCCCTTCTTTTGTGAGATAGTTTCTGACGTCTAATGCCAGTTAACGTTTACATTTAGATGAAATTCGTTGTCCTTAGTCGCAATCGTGTATTGCTGGTTTGCTTCAAAATTGAATTGTTACTTCATAGATTTATCTACTTTTAAAAATGTTTCCACTAAGTTCTGATACTCTGGTAATTCCTAATGATTGCGGCTAAGAGACTGTTATAGACTTGTTGATTTTTTGCAGATTGATACAGCTGTGATATTCTGTATATTCTAATTTATATGGGAATATTTTTGTGTACAATTTTTGTGTTTATTATGTATATACATATATACGTATGTATGTCAGAGTTTCTGAAAGCCTGGGTTTTAGCTGTTGCTCCAGTGACAATATAGTTTCTGACAGAATTGCTTAAATGAATGTTTATTTTATTAAATTTTTGCCCGAAACTGAAATTCTTTTACAGATGTTGTTGCGAAAAGAAAGTTAGTTAAGATTTTTTATGACACTATTTTCCAATTTTATGTCTTTGAACTGGCTGAACAAATTACTCCGTGTTGAGTGGAGCAATTTTCGTTTGCGACCTCAGGTGTATCATGCTTTCTCTATTATTTTAGTCATTAGCTTTATTTAGTGTAAGTGCTTAACTCACGCGGCTAATTTTGCAATAAGCTTACTTGTTGTAAACCTTGTATATGTTAATTTTTTATTGCGGAATATATATTTGATGTATTGGCATGTATATTGTTACTGTTCTATGCTTTTTTGTACGTGTGTGTATGTATGTAGCTATATCTAAAGATTGTCTCTATATTATAGTATTACTTAGCATATTTCAATTTGTTCAGGATTTCTGAACTTAATATTCATTGTTTTCTTAACTGACATACCCGTTTTAAGGGGCATTTAAATTATCTGCGATGTTTATTTTATTTTTGAAACAAATTGTAGATTTTGTCTTTCCAAAACATCGTACCTTTTAGTTGGACAGCTTGGTTTTAGACCTGGGTGGGCTTATGCCTTGTATGGTCAATTTATTGCTGCTTGTCTGCTAACTTTGAAATAAATCTCTATTTTGTCGTCACTGTAGGGACACTAACTGTAGTAGTAGATAAACAAGCAGGCCCCCTCAATGGGTCATTATTTAGCACTTGAGCCTCAGTCATTCCAGCGAACGGTATTGCATGCGATGGAAGGTCCATCTCTGGTTGTGTTGCCGGATCTAAACCAACTAGACTTGGGGATTCGGGTTACACGGTTTGGAACATAAAATCTCAGTGTCAATGAAGCTTGATTCAATTTAAGGAATGCTGATTATTGACCTTTTCGGAAGTAAGTTTATGTATTCGTATTATTCTGTATGGCTACTTGTTAATCAAAATAAATTCTTAGTTAGTTAGTTAGTTAGTTATGGTTAGGCTCCTAGCAAGCGAAGCCGTATGAATGTTCAATTTCTGCGCAAATAGGCTACTAACGCTCGGTATTAGCATTTAACTTTGTTCTAAGATCATAAGTACTAATCCTCGAGTACAGTACGGAAATCTAGTAAACGGGAAAATTTGTTCCGAGACTAAAGTTGCATATGGTTATTGGAAGAAATCCATCAATGTCAAGTGATAGATGCCAGGTAACAACAGTTGTGTTGAGCTGCGGTTTGGAATAATGGTAGAGTTGTGCCGTTAAGAAACTTTCCGGGCCGGGCCCGGGCCCGGGCCTTACCAACTATTCGGGCCGGCCCAGCCCGGCCCGAAGCCCGAAGGCCCGAGCCAGGCCCGAGGCCCAGTCAAGGCCCGAGGCCCGAGTCAAGGCCCGAACCAAGCCCGAAGCCCGAGCCACGGCCCAGGCCTGAGTCAAGGCCCGAGGCCCGGATCAAGCACTGAGAGGCCCGGGCCCGAGTCAAAGCACGAGAGACCCGAGCCCGAGTCAAAGCCCGAAAGTGGGTATGTGTAATGGGGTGGTGCAACTCGATGACTGACTAGATCTAATGACCTTATGTTTAACAGTTCTGGTGCCGAATCCCATAGAAATAACTCGTCTAGTGCTAATTTCTAATTCTAACATCCTAATTTCTAACATAGGAAGAAACACAATGAACAGAGACAATATAGTTTTCTGGAAGTTTTGTCCTGGTGGCGGGATAACAATCTTTATAAGATTCCACAACACAAAGATAGTGATGTTTTTCAGTCACTGAAACTGAAACTCAAACTATTTTGGCAGGAGACCTGAAACTGAAACTTTTTAGGCTGCCGACTGAAACTGAAACTAATTTGGGTAAAAACCTGAAACTCGGACTGAAACTAGTTTTAGTCTTTCCCTAAAACTTAACATTTTGAAGGTTTTGAACTTCGATTCTGTTAGTACTGCTGCAGCGGAGGCTGAATAAACATTAAATTGCGCTTTGTGTCAACTCAGAAGGCTGGAAACCGTTCATTTTAAAGTGAACTGCAACTGAAACTCTGAACTAAAACTGAAACTGAAATTATTTTACGTTGCCGACTGAAACTGAAACTAAAACTGAAAGTATTTTGGTCCGCCGACTGAAACTGAAACTGAAACTAAAATCGGCTACTGAAACAACACTACACAAAGATTATTCCAAGTTATACAAGATCGTTTAAAAAACTGGAGTAGGTCGGACACCAGCTTAACCTTAAAATGCTGTTATTCCCTTTAAGCACATTTTACAATGCCAACTCAGCATCCTTGCTCAGGCACATCAATGGCAGAAAACAAAAACGGAAACACTTTCTCAACAGTTAACTGAGTCACTAAAAATCCTACCAAATCAAAAGTGATGCACGTATACGCTTCCTTTGTCCTGACTAGTGGGAAAGTGTGCGAAGAACTGGTCATGGCGTGGCCTGATGTTAGCGGAAACAAATCGTTTATGCATACATATATAATACACATACGTATATATATAGTATATACTATGCGTATTCTGGCATGTAAGCCAGCTGGCGTGAAAGGCCCGACAGGCCCGAGAGGCCCGACAGGCCCGAGAGGCCCGAAAGGCCCGAGAGGCCCGAGAGGCCCGACAGGCCCGGCTCGGGCCGGGCCTCCAGAACTTTTCGGGCCTCGGGCCCGGGCCGGGCCTTGTCCTAGAAAACCGGGCCGGGCCGGGCCCGAGTCAGGCCCGGCCCGGGTCCGGCCCGAGGCCCGAGGCCCGACTCAAGGCCCGAGCACAACTCTAATATAATGGTTTATATAGTAATTATATTTCAGATCTGTTACAATATGTTGCTTTTTGCCAAGTGGTTCTGGATTTTTATCTGTTTATCAGACCGGTGCATTTTGCTAAAGGAACTGGAACTCACGGAGGTAAACACCCTATATATTAATTGTACTGTTTGTTGGCGTAAAACATCTTTGCCAGGGCACGTCGATCCTGAGCTTGGAGTTTAGCACAATCACTGTCTTGACTTTGCATTATCATAGGGCTCAGTTTTATAACGAAATTAGAAACCCCAATTATCTCTTGACTGTACTCAACGCTTACAACTACCTATAGAACTTAGACTGTTAGCTCACCAAATACTGACAAATCTTGATCACAGTAAATTGTGATGTTATGATGATTTGCTTCTTACTATTTGCCTTACCTAGGGGAAACTATATATATCCAAATACGACATTACAACTTTAAAAAATAAACGGACTGGATAACCATGGAACCATAGAACAATTCTAACATCCATGGATGTAACAGTTGGAATTGCAAATTGATGAGCACTGGAAACAATACGCTGCAGCAAGTCAAAATGGGGAGTTTGGATGTCAAACGGAGATAAGGCTAAGTCTGTGTTGCTTTGTATCAGCTAAGTTTAGATTAGTTTTTAATGATAAGCAATCTCACCTTTTAAATTTAACAAAATATGATGCTCTGATCTTCAAGAGTAGCAGGGACGGGCATGGCGAGTGGAAAAGGTCTTTCCGTGTCTGTCCCTTATGCTCAAACCAATATAGCCATGTACAACTTTGGCTGCCAACTAAGGAAATTGCTGGTTCAGTGGAGACTCCAGGTACTATGAAGTTTATACTGCATTCACAGCCAGCTTAAATTAATTTTTTAATTTTTTATCACACAACCAATCACATTTTACATTTTACCAATCACATTTTACCAATCGTATAATAGACGAACTTCGAAAACTTACTTCAAAAACGTTATTCAAAGTTTTCTGTGGCCAGCCGGCTACATTTCATCAGATAGACATGGTACAGTTGAACCATTTAGCCTTTTATCCCCCCAAGCTATAATTACTAATTGTATTGTCCGAGATTTGCAAGGAGTTGGCCGCCCTTCGGGGGAAACCCCTATGGGATGGAGCCAACGGGTGAACACGATGCGGTGAAAGTAGCGTGGTCACTTCTGCCCCGGCAGTACCCTTGATGATTCCTCGGATATATAATTGCGTGCAGCAATTATTCAGTGCCAGACCTAGGCCCCACTCCCGTTTAGCTAGACAAAATTGGGCCTGGCACTACCCCAACAAGCGAAAGCGACTGGGGTGTGGCACTAAGTGAAAAAAACAGTTGTGTTGGACACAAAATTATCTTCAAATAATTTAATGCTCAACTATCTAATTTTTCATATTCTTTGATCTTTCTGTCAGTTTAACTTTTCGATTTCGGGGTCGATTTTAACACTTAAGTCAAAAGTTCACAAGCCACAACTTGTGAACTTGTGACTTGTGGCCACAAGTTATCCAACATTGAGTTTCATCAAAATTTGCAGACAACTTGTGGCTACAAGTCACAAGCGACAATAAATGACAGGCAAACACTCTGAAATGACGCCAGAGCTCATAAGTTCAGGAAAGTACTTGTGGGGGAAGAAGAGCCCAAAAGAGAAGTAATTTGAAACCAAAGAACTACAGTAAACAAAACAATAACTCAAGAATTATGCAGAGAACGGAAGGCTTTTCGAAAATCAAACTGGTCAGTAATTAGATAAGCAAATAAAGGGAAATAAAGAATCAGGTACAAGAAAAGTAAATTAAGTAAATAATTATCACATATAGATACACGAATGAAGATTGTAAAATCAGTGTAAATAATCAGTTTGAAACATTGAAAAATTTCAAATTTATACCAGAATTCGGTGCTGCAAATTTCGGTAAAATTTAGTTAATTTTATTTGTTAATTGGTAAAGTTTCGAGAAAGTGTCGTCATCGTTCAGTAAACGAGCGAATTCATTTAATGTTAATTTTTTTATTAATTAAAATTTGAGTGCCACAAGTGGTATATACTTTGCAGCTGTTTGCAGGTACTTGTGATGTGAACTAGTGACTTGTGGCTTGTGGCTTGGTGAAACCGAAGGTAAATCAGCTTGTGGACAACTGGTCATAAGCAGGGACTTTGCTTGAAACTTGTGGCTTGTGACTAGTCATTGATGAAACCGAAATTGCTTGTGGCTTGTGAACTTGTGAACTTGTGACTAATGATGAAATCGGCCCCGGGGGGCAATGATAAACCGAGTAAATTTAATAATTCTGTTCCCCTCCTGTTTTTCAAATATATCACGATATATGAATTGATACTGTTCACCTCTAATAATATCTCAAAACCGCAATCGATAATTCCTTGACTGAAGATCTTTCAGGTCACCCTCGGCTAAAAAAGATACTGACAACCAGTGATAAACATATAGACACAGTTGTTTTAGAGATGGGAGCCACGTGTATAACATCTATTGTTCGTAAAAAAATGTTTTACGATTAGAAATATTTTTCTATAATCGTAGACAAAGATTTTCCCGATTCACCTGGTCCCCCTCTTGCGAGAAAATCGCTCTGGGAAATCAAAAAATTTTGCTCGAACACATGTCCATACCAAATTTTAGCATTATAGGACAAGTTTTAATAATTTAAAGAGTTGGGTGGTGGTAATCGAAACAAAACCCATGCAATTTTACGACCTCTGTGGCTCAATTGGCAGAGCTCCCTTACATTAGATGAAACGTCATTGGTTCAAGGCTTTTCTTCATTTAGCAGCTTCTTGTCACATCTTCATTTCGTTTAGCAATATACTGTCTTATATACTTATCCATCCGTCTCTGTTAATTGTACTAATGTTAGCATTTCGCTCAAATTTGAAATATTTGACGGTTCAACACAGCTGCTTTGAATTATTGCATAATGCACAATGCTTACAATGGTTAAAAAGGTAACGTATATATAAAGTATTAAACCAGCAACCAACGCATTGGTCTGTTCTGTTTTAATGGGCCGGTAGGACGAAGTTAACATTAATTCAATTTAGGTAGAATTGAAATGCCGAAACAGTGAAACTGGCTAACAAATATTTATGTCTAAGACAAGTCACGACAGTTAATTGAGAAAGCCTCAATTGGTTATCGTTAATGATTCAGAGACACAAATAGGGGCCCTGTTGCACCAACCACTGATTACTGATTAATCAGTAATCAGTAATCAGTAATCAGTAAAATCTGTTGCACCAACTTTACTGATTACAATCAGTAATCAGATATCAGTAATCAGTAAATAATCAGTGAATAATCAGTGAATAATCAGTAAGTTGTTGCACCAAACTCTTTACTGATTACTGATTACTGATTATTTTTGCTAAAATTTAATCAGTCTCCTTTACCATGATTACTGCACAATCAGTCTAATTTTTCAGTAATTAGGGGCAAATTTCGTGAACCTTTTCATTAATACTTAGTGAATACTTTGTTATCCGTTGAATTTCACCGGTTTCTAGCAAGCCTACTTCTGCTATAAATATATGTTGTAGTAGTTTTCCACTCTTGGTAAGTCAATAAGTACAGTTAGCACTGAAATCAATAAAAATGGATAAACTACCAAAAATTAAAAATAAACTATAAATTTCTAAAATGTAGTAGTAAAGTTGTAATTAGGTAGTCCGTTTTTGAGTTTCCGGGCCAGCAATATGCCACAATCAGCCATATGTCCTACGTAATCAGTAATCAGTAAATGTATGGACGTTCATTTCTCATCTAATCATTAATCAGTAAACGTATATGAAGACGTGTATTTCTCGTGTAATCAGTAATCAGTAATCAGCAATCAGTAATCAGTAGTCTTGTGCAACGGAAAATAACTTACTGATTACTGATTGCTGATTACTGATTACTGATTACTGATTACTGATTAAAAGTTGGTGCAACAGGGCCGATCCCATCGCACCTTCTATCTAGTTGTGCACTCTTGGAATTGCGACAAAATTTTTTCATAACAAGCTACGTACTGCATAGTATAGACAGATGTTGACTTTAAGTAGCTGACGGAACTCAAGCAAAACTGCGACCTGTTTTTATATATATTTAACTACAGGGCAGGATGTCGTCAAAAGTTTGTTGTTTTCCGAACTATCTCACTTTCAAATCCCCACATTTCCCTAGTAGTGATGACGTCGCACATGACATACTTCAATTTTAGGTCTCTGACAATGAATTAGAGGATAGTTAATTAAATTTGGTTCACTTCAATTTCAGGGCCACTAATTGAAGTGTAAAAGTTTTCCCACCTAAGTGGTATTGCTTGGGGGTGTTGGCTGAAGCGAAACCGAGTATGTGACTTGAGGCTACACTTTAGGTTTGACAGTAATGGAGATCTGTTTGGGGAGCTTTCAGTCCCTTCATTTTTCCCTTTTCCGACGTTTGTCTCCTCTGCATGACTTTCGGTGTTGTGGCAACGAATTTATTCTGGCTGGCAGTTGATGACTTCACTGTCAAAAAATCGGTACGTTTTGACCGTGTCTGCTGTCTGCTGAAGATAGACTACAATTCTATGTAATGTCAGTTGTACAACAGTACATCAAGGTTTACCTCAATTTATACCAGATTGAACTAGGTGTGAGTGGGAGTATCCAGAGGTCCTAGTTAAATTGTATAATAGAATGGCCCATGGCAAGACAAAAGCTAGAACCCCAAGAACCCCATCAGGAAAAAGGAGGTTCTCAATTTTTTCATGAATTTGTATCCAACACTCGGTAACTAACTAACTACGGCTGCGTGACTACGTTGTGGAACTTTTCCTTGGTATGTTTATAGTGTGTATATCTCAGTCATGAAATTTGTTGCGGCTCCTCCTGGCTTTTCTCAGAAATTTAGCCTACTACATCCAATATATATCCACAATATGAGCATAAATAAATGTCGAATAATCAAATTTAATTTATTTAATTTAAATAATAATAATAATAATAATTAAAAAATAATTTAATATTATTAATTTAATTTAATAGTAATAATTTAAATAATGTCGAATAATTCGACATAATTATTCGACATATCACATCTCATCTAAAAGTTAAGAACCCCAAGAACCAAGAACCTCCATAAAAAAGTGAATGCCCACATAGTTACAGATAAAATTTCTGTAAAAAATTAGAACCCCCAGAACCCCAGCAACCCCCTTAAAAAGAAAAGCTTCAAAGAAAATTAATTGGCGGTCTAGCGGATCAGAACGTAGCAAAATATTACTTTTGTCTTGACATGGGCCAATATAGTTAGTAAAATAGGGTTCGTTGCTCTAATCCGTCGCCAAACTGTTTAGGTGATGAAATTACTGTTAATTTCGGACTTTGTTTCTCAATAGTGTAGCTGATTACGTGCGTAGTTTAGATAAGAGTTGCTAACTCGGTGTATATTTGCACTAGAAGTCAAGTGGCTCTACAGACAGCATTTCTAATTTCTGCTCAAAATTAGAATTATTGCAAGTTGCGGTGTGGCCACTCGGTTACAGAGGATTCACCGTTAGCTGATAGCACATACACAAGATGACAATTGCGTTTCTGATCTTGTGCTCCATTTTTCTTCGACACTCGCACTAAAATTTGGATTAATAAGTTCAATAGTTGCTAACGAAATAAAGTCCCGGCTACCCTTTGGCGGAATGGATGATTCGGTAAATTGTGTGCTATGTTTCTGTGTTTATTTTAAACGATTCCAAGTATACTTTGTAGCACGGTTTTTAGTGCATTCACAGATATGTACGTTCATCGTGCGGGAAGCTCCGAGTGTCGCGCACGAGGGCTTCCCGCCCGATGCATTTACAAAACTGTGAATGCAAAACCGTGCTACAAAGTACTTGTATAACGAATAAGGCACACAACCTTTGTCACCACGGTTAAAACCTTTAAAATAAATAAAATGTTAATTTTACTGAGATAAGTACCCCGACTATATTTACCTAGTTTTCGATCCAAAAATATGTACATCGTGTTTAAAAGCCATTAAAATGCAAAAATATATATAATGTTTATCGAGATAAGATCACGTACTGAAATTACGTAACCTCCGTGCTGCAAATTATTCGTAGCACGCTGCAGCGTGCTACAAATAATTTGTAGCACGATGCACGTCAGAGCGTGCTCTCATCTATATGTAGGAACTAATTTTCAGTTGAAAAAATAGTATGAGTTATACAACATCGGTTGTAATTAGTTGAAGCCTGACGGCAAAGCCATTCTACCGGGTGATAGGGGAGGATTTTGTTTCAGAATCACCTAGAAATAAATTTATTGGTTTTTTGCAATGAAAGTTTAGCAAATAATCGTACTGTCCGACTTTGATGGCTTCCAACTTTTCCTGAGTGCATCCGAGAGCCGAAAACATCGGATTCAAAAATGTAGAAATTTTAATTCTCTATCGATTGGTGGTAGTTCCATCTCTATAGGTACTCTCAGTAAAAATGGCAGACAAAAAAGAAAAATTGGTCATTTTGAGCCGCTTTCCCCAAGAAGTCTTGGGCAGAAGAGGGTTAGCATAGTACAGAATATTATAATCCTTGCGTACTTTAACACAGGACTGAGAGCACTGAGAGCAGCACTTCAGTTCAAAGGCTTGTGGGCTGTCTAAATAATTAATCAGAAGGTTTGTTTTAACAATTATGCTTTGGGGCTGGCTGGCTTGTATGTAATCTAATCGCGTAAAAGCTGCAAAGTTTCAGTACAGCTAAAAAGTTGGCTTCCTTCGTCCTTGTGATTCTGTTGAAACCAATTTTCATTTCATGCGGTCATAAGTTTATTGAGGAGGTTCAGAACTTACACACGCCCTGCTGCCCCAAAAGCTGTGCTAACTTTATCCTAGAATGCAATTATGCAATTATGTAGTTAAGACAGCATTAATAGGTTAGTGTCAATCTCAGACTTGATAGTCTATAGCTTAACTTTTGCGGACATCATACCGCAGGAATAGCGCAGCAACTTTTATTCCGCTGGAGCGGAATAACTTCTCCGGTGTTGTAGTATGAAATGCATGTACGCCATTGTTATGCTCTGATGCTTCATCTATCTTCAACACACGATCTGGTATATTTATTTTATAGAAGTAACGAAATAACGAAGTAACGAAAACGAAGACAGCACTTTAGCTTTTGAAAGAATCCAAACATAATTTATTGCAGAAGTTTCAATGGATTTTAGTAAATAAATGTTTTGAAAGCTAAAAATACGCCGTGGCGTTATTTGCTTCACGGATCCTCCGCACCTATTATCGATTAGTGAAGATGCAGCACAATACAAAATCGAAATTGTGCCAAATTAGATTGAAATTCGCAGCGGTCATTTGTTTGCAACTCCCCCCCCCGACGTTGGAAACTCAACAAGTAGCCCCTAAAAGGGGTATTATTCCGCCCCGGTGCGTGATCGTCCAATTTTGTATGTCATCGATACCTATATTCTTGAGGCCACGAAAAAAGATTCCGTGCTGAACTAAACCCTTCTATATAGTGCCTTATAGCTGTCTTCCTTCGAAATATTGAGATATCGATTAACATTAGTAATATGTAACATTTTGAGCTCCGATATATCAGAAGTGCTTATTTAATAGAAACCTATCAATCTGTGTTCGAACAGCTAGCGACACGTCAGCTTCTACAAACGTTTTTCGGTTGTTCTGTTTAATATGCAATCCGCTGTCAATTTGTTGATTGTTTAGTCCATCCACCACCACAATCTCACTACTTACTATAAAGCCTAAACCCCACGAATACTCCAAAGCCGTTCAAAAGTTTGTATGTTTATGAAAGGATATAAACTGAGTAAAAGATTCGGATGTAAAATTTTGCATGCATATAGACTATAGAGTGCAGCTATATCTCGTTGGATGCAATTCTATTGCATTCTGTTCTAACCATATTTAATAATTTTACAGTTCCTTTGGTAATTCAATCACTATTTGAACAGAACTCAAAACATTGGTCGATTGAGTCTAGAGTCATAGCCCATCCCATGCCCAACCAAGTACTGCGCATAACTGAGTCAAAATGAACTTGTGTAAGAATCCTGATCCCGGTTGTAAGTAAAAACGTTTAAAAGTACCGCAGAATGCTTGAAGTAAACCGTACCTATTTTACGAGCCCGTATAAACATTGTACCAGCCGCTGTTTTCAACTATACTTGTCAGCACTACTGCTTTTTTGGGATCATCTAATTTGCATATTAAGCGTTCATAATCTAAAAAAATCAGAACTGAGCCGAGGAGGGAATGAGACAAAAAGAATTGAAATTGGAATACCAAAGCCCCGCTGAAAATGGCTTAAAACTTAGTTTTCATAAAACAAAAGTAAAGTGGCAGCCTTACCGCCCACACCTAAAATGTAACAAAATGCGGACTAAGAGTTTCAGGCTAACTTCCGCCCTCGCACCCCCCATCGAAAAAAGACGGACTGACTAAGTCGGTGTGTTAAACATAGGCACTACGATTCAAGCTCATCTGTTATTACACGCAGATTGAGGTTCACCCATTACAAAGATTCCGCCTCCGGCGGAATAAAAATGAAATTGTTTCCCAAGCTAATCTCAGTCAGCCTATTCGTATTGGGCAAATCCGCGAAGCGTACTTCAATTAAATTAACATGTCTAATCGTTACAGTTCGACTAGTGTAGTGGTTAGGAACTTTGTCAAAAATGGAAACGTTGCCTACGTTCTCTTTTCTACGTTTTAAGTTAAATCGTAGCTACGATTTTTTAGTGAAAGGGCTACGTTTTAGTCTTTGGAAACGTAGCTTAGATTCAGAGCTAACTACGTTTGTGTTTTCTCTACAAAAAAGCAGCATGTATTGACAAAACAGCCGCACACATTAAAAGTTTTTGTAATATATACCAAGTTTCAATGGTCTGCTATAAAAACCTTAGAGCTACGTTAGTTTGTAAGACTATACCTTTTCAGAAGAAAAGGGGGCACGGTATGTGCAAAACGGAGAGTGATTGTTCGGAAATTATAGTAAATTGGATAATCATGTAGTAAATCAGGTTTCATTAGGTGAAAAATACCCAACTATTTGTTCTGGTTTAATTATTTTACTATTAATTTGTAAATGTATAATCTATAAACAAGGTGACCGCCTTACTGTACTTGCAGTACAGTACAAAATAAAAGTGTCCATATACAAAGCTAAAGGCAGCACCAAAAAAGCGCAAAGCAGTGTTGAGACTTATTAGGCAAGTCAGCTTTCGTGATGGAAGTAGTGCACATTCTATAAGTTTGACATATTTTGAGAAGCATATTTTCAAAGGAGTCATAACATCTGAAAAAATTGCAGACCAAGAAAAACCTAAGAAAACGACTCAGAAACTGCTGCCTATACTGTTTGATTGGTCTGGACTTGCTGGATCTTGCGCTACTGGAACTCCAAGGAAATACAATGCTATTTATCACTGTAAACCCCAACTTTGTCGCAGAAGAATTGGTATAATTTTGGAAGAATTGCACAGATATTTTCCTACCATTCAAACGACCACCAGTCCTCAAAAAATGAATAAACTGTTTAAGAGCTGGGTGAACACTGTTTGCAGGAGTTCTTATCATTTGCAACCAAAACCTTAACTATTACTAATACAGCTGAAGTTGTACAACCCATTTCTATTATCCGTATATGAATGAATTCTGCATCTTGTCTTGAAAAATGTCCAGCCTATGCATTTTTTGTCTGTTTTTATTATAAATTTGTAGCAGCAGCATTAACGTCTAGCCTTTAGTCCTAGTCTAGCGTTCCTGCAAAAACCCTAAACATAGTGCGGTGCAGAACAAAAAACGTTTGTATCATAGTTAAAGCTAGCCAAAAAGCTAACACTATAAAACTTTCTATGAAACGTAACTACGATCATAAGTCGTAGGTGACAAAATCGTAGCTACGCTTTCTCAAGTCAGACACTACGATTTTAAAACGTAGCATTAAATCGTATTTACGTTAGCAACTACGATTTATTTTTGACAAAGTTCCTTAGGACATAAGGCAGGTACCGCAATGCCCAAACTGAACGATTGCTACTGCATTTTATGTGATGGAACTGGAACTATGTATTGCAAAGTTGCAAAAACGGATTAAGTAAATTGAGTAAATGTTTGAAACCTTGAATCAGCAATTTTTAGCTAATGATGTCAAAACGAAACGGCACAACGACGGAATATTCCCATTTTAGGGGTGGACTTGTTTTATTTGCGGAAGTAAAGTGGATACGCACTTCTGAGAGTGAGGCTGATCTAAGATATAGAGCATGGCTCAACAGTTGATAACATAGAACCTGCCGGCTGTCACACCTTTTCATTAGTGAACTCTTGAAAGCCTAACACACTGCTGATGCTTAGGCAGACGACCTGAATTTAGCTACTTAATTGATCTCTTATTTCATTCATAAAGTGGTATCGTAAATATATTAATTCACACATGGAGAATGGGGTTCAGTTGAGGGAGGGGCTATATTCCTCTCTGGCTATGCAACAGTTTTAACACTTTCCAAAGTCAATTGAATTTCTCCTCAATGGTCCCAGGGAGCCACCTAACAAGTTCTTCATACTTTTTCTCATTATTGGATTTGTGGCTAACCTTGTTCTGTCAACCGATCTATTCCAAAGTAACTATGTTGCGGGACCAGCCTGATGATAACGCTTCCCTAATCATGGTAAGTTTGGCATATGTATTAAAACTAATTAACGAAAAAACGTAAAAAAAATTAACGACAAAGTTTGGTATAGTTGATCTAGGACTGAGGAGCAGCATTGACTCTATAACGATCAGAAAGAAAGAAAAATTGCCTCGGAGAAAGAATGTAGAGATATATTGAATATGTGGACTCTATAGTATATAATATTAATACTAGGAATACATGGGTAATGATATTAAGTATTACATTTGTTTCTACTCCTGATCGGTCTCTGACCCGCGGTCTTAACAGCAGTCACTCCAAGCATTTGAGTGAGTAAAAGCATTTTCAATGGTGTGAGCTTTAGCATCGGAGTTCCAATCCAATTCCAAGTGTATACAATTATTTACAATTCGCTTCAAATTGGGGGAAAGTCAAATTCAGTAGAGCAAACTCAAGGTGACTTGACTCCGGTCAGTTAAGGAATTGTGCTAACTTTACATTCACACCTTTGGCCGTGGGGCGGGGAGGACTGATTAGCGATTACGAAGACAGAGATCTACAGCTGGCCCATTACTCAACTTTTCGGGCACGCGTTTCGAATACGACTTTTGGTCAAATGGTTGACAAGGGAAGACGAATTTTATAATAGGAAAAATAATTCAGGCACCGATTGGAAGCAAAAATGTGCTACCATAATCCTTCGCCTTAGAGTTCTTAAAACTCAACTTAAACTTAAAACTTAAAAGAGTTCTTGGGTCTAGGCTCATGTACAAATTGGGCTTGGAAGCTCTTAATTCCTTGAAAACAGGAAGTTTGTGCTTTACTTTGCTATCTTAAATTCGAAATTTTGTATCACTTTTGACAAATTTAAAATTAAGGTCTTCAATATGATGGTTCCCTAGTTTCCAATTTGACAGTTTGTCACAAACATTTCAAGGTTGATTCCCTTATGAGATGTTACGTACGAGAGACCAAAGGAAGCAGCAATCCTTATATATACCGTGGGACTCTTACTTAAAGTACCTTCCTGTGTTTAGTTGCATTAGAGACTGAAACTGAACCACAAACTAGAAATAGACTCTCCATGTTAATGGCCTAAACCCAATAAAATGTCTACCTTCAGTATTCTACACTGGTAAACAGTCGTTATCAGCCATTTCAGACATTTTTGAGCCAGTAAATGATTCCCCTGCCAAACGATTGAAAAGTGTGATTTAAGCTTACCAGTAGGGTTCTTCTAAAACTGCCCCTCCGTTGGACGTTTGGAGCTGTGATTCCTTAAATTTAGTGTCTAGGTATTTTTTTGATGGTGCTAGAAATATTGGAAATAAACAGAACCTAATCATAAAGTAATTGGATTAGCCAATTACATATCTACCAGTGGTATCTGGTATTGCCAAACCATATCTACATATAGATTTTGAAACGAAGAAATTTGAATCGCAACCTTTCGGTCGCACCTTCGATCAAATGTTCCTACGCTGGCTCCTTTCATTCAAACCACTGATCCCAATCTATGGACTGAAGAAGATCTGTTAGTACACTATTTGTCGCGAGTCTGCCGGGAAAAGCACCAACTTTCATGTTATCAAGAGTTTATAATAGGACTATAAATAACTTATAATTATAATTCCTACTATAAACTCTTGGTGTTTTTTGCAAACGATAGCCCAATCCCTTGAGTAGGGAGTCAAGTCGAGCCCCAACTACATAATAAGAGAATGGTTAGCCTTAGACACGTGCAGTAGTTAAACCTGCAATACAATATCTTGCAATGCAATACACTACAACACTAGAATGCAATACAATACAATATAGTAACATTCCATTGTATATTTTCTTTTTTTCGTTGAAGGCTAATCCTTTCACAAGTAGCAACATCAGGTCATTTTTCATTTTCACTCCAAATAATTAACAATATTAAAAATGTCAGTTTGGGCTTAATTTCCCGATTGCTTTCTTGCATTTCAATGTTCATCCAAAATCTTTCTTGTGGGCGGTTTGAGAGACTTTCCTTTTTTGCAAAAAGATAGCTGACAACTGACTTTTTAGAAAGCCAATCACCAATTACGCACGTCATAGGTATATTAGATTAATTCACTTTTGGGGGATGCTTTAGAAATTACCTTCACTACAACTTAAAAACTTTAGATTAAATTCAAATTTCGATACTATGTGGAATAACTGGAAGATTGACCCCCGCCTGGGGCTCGACCCTCAGCCTTCAATTAATTGGGTTGCTGCTATCCTCGGAACTTTGACAGGTGCCCAAGATTTGCTAGTCGATAGTAGCTAAAAATGAGTGTTCTGGCGCAGGGATTTGCCCTCAGGGCATTTACACACATATTGGGGAGCTCCTCATGTTATAACCGTTTCGGCCCCCGCCACAGGGCCTCATCAGACGGCTAGGCAACCGTTACGGTTTTTTCTTTTTTCTTTATTTTTTCAACACATTACACATATATATTACACACATCAGATATATGACTAAGAGCATCAAATTTATTAGCTAACCCCACAATAAAAAGATTCCTATTATGAAATAGCCTAATGTACCACAGTAAGGTTAATATGCACAATATGACTAATCATTCCACCATAAGTTTCAAACTCAACTGAGATTTGAACCACCACTTGGGTTAACCTAGTTTTAAAAACAGCGCCTTAGCCCACTCGGCCACCAAAACTTATAACTTATATAGCTAAAGCAGCTATATATAAGCTTCCAGCTTAGCCTAACACACTAGCTGTCACTTTATGTCAGTATGTGCTTCTCTTTAGCTGACGCTCGGATAACTGGTTTCTTCATTATATTAGTCACAACTTGAATAGTGCAATTTCAAGTCAAATGTTTACACAGTACGTAAGCACATAAATTCCACGTACGTAAGGCTTACATAGTGCTTACTTTAATGCTTACACAGTGCTTACATTTAAAAGTAAAGTAAAGTAAAGTAAATTTATTCGCACGACACAGTTACACACGTACAAAGTAGTGAATAATAAATTTATTAGTTATTATAAGTCTTTCGGAGCAGTAGAATTTAGGGTTTCGCTTCCAGTCGTATCAACATTCTTATCAGCTTCAGCGAGAATCTAAGACAATAAAAAGAGACAGAAAGGGAAATAATGTGCATCATTAAAGCGCGGAACTGTGAAGGTGCTGGAGGGTGTGAACCTTTCAAAGAAAGGCATTGAGACACCCCTCCTATTACTAATTATGATCTAATTGGGTCCTCTAATATAATTTGATTTACAAAAGGGTATAAAATTAAAATTTTCAAGTTTTTTACTAAAACTATCCATTCGTTTTCTGTCTGTGTATCTTTACTATATCGATTACGTCAGCGCTGACCAACTGGAAAGTAAGTGCTGACAACAGCGCTGACCAACTGGAAAGTAACCGCTGACCAACTGGAAAGCAAGCATCGCATAGTAGAATGTAAGCATATTGTAAGTGCTGACGTAAGTAAAAGAATTAATAAAAAGGCTGCCGGTTCATGCTTCATAGTATCATAATGTATCAGTGTACAGCTTGCATGAAGACCTATTCTCATCGCCAAAGCCTGCACCGACATAGGCTTGAGGCTCATAAACTAAATCGTGAAGACAATGAATATTATACTACAGATAGCGAGAGCAGTGATAATGGATCTGATCAAGGGTCTGATGGGTCAAGTGAAATGGAAGTGGAAACTGAAGCGTTAGGGTCATTTTGGGATGATTTAAGCGAAGAAGCCCTGACTAAACATAGTTCCAAATTCCGGAGGCTTCAAAGAGAATACAAAGAAGATGGCTATGACCCTAGAGGTGCTCGTCAGGAAGCTTTCGCAGATTTGAGACCTCGCATTAGGCAAACACTTAATGAACTGTTATTAAACAAATTTTCACAGCTCATTTCCTTTGGAAACGACCCAATAATAAAGGAGATACGTGATAAGAAGGATTCCATTAAGGATGACAAGGGTATTGACACCATGGATGCTTACAAACTCGCTATTCAAAAGAATAAAGCTATCGATATTAATATACTTGATAATTTCACCGACATTAAAGATGACGAAGAAGAAGCAGAGTGAAGATTTAAAGTTGTTCAATAACAATATCAGCTCCATTGTTATAAATTTACATGTACGTCAGCATTATGTAAGCCTAAATGTAAGCATTGTGTAAGCATTAAAGTAAGCACTATGTAAGCCTTACGTACGTGGAATTCAAGTGCTTACGTACTGTGTAAACATTTGACTTGAAATTGCACTATTCAAGCTGTGACTAATATAGTGAAGAAACCAGTTATCCGAGCGTCAGCTAAAGAGAAGCACATACTGACATAAAGTGACAGCTAGTGTGTTAGGCTAAGCTGGAAGCTTATATATAGCTGCTTTAGCTATATAAGTTATAAGTTTTGGTGGCCGAGTGGGCTAAGGCGATGTTTTTAAAACTAGATTAACCCAAGTGGTGGTTCAAATCTCAGTTAAGTTTGAAACTTATGGTGGAATGATTAGTCATATTGTGCATATTAACCTTACTGTGGTACATTAGGCTATTTCATAATAGGAATCTTTTTATTGTGGGGTTAGCTAATAAATTTGATGCTCTTAGTCATATATCTGATGTGTGTAATATATATATGTGTAATGTGTTGAAAAAATAAAGAAAAAAGAAAAAACCGTAACGGTTGCCTAGCCGTCTGATGAGGCCCTGTGGCGGGGGCCGAAACGGTTAATACCATGAGGAGCCCCAAATGTCTGTGTAAATGTCCTGAGGGCAAATACCTGATGCAGAACCGGCATTTTTTAGCTACTGTCGATATAAAATGCAGCATGCGATTGGATTTGGATGGTGCGGGACTTGGGTGCTAGGTCTGGTGAATTTATGAAAACCGAAGTCAAAGGAGGCAGCTAAAAAGGGAAGGGTTACCTTTCCTTGAATGAATTGGTGGATAAATAACTAAATAATAAGTTACCTGGTAAATTGCAGCTTTAGGAAAACAAAGATGTGTGCCGTTGGGTATATTTATTATAGTAATCAGCAATGAATTTAGAATAGTTTGTTTTAATTTGTTTGTTTATATACTTTATTTTCCTTCAGAATCTAAGTCTACAAGTCCTGTTTCTGATGCTAGAAGAGTCCCAGACCTTGATGGGAAGGGATGATTATTGTCTTTCAATGGCCAACAAGAATGCCTGGGAAAATTGGTTCACTGATAAAGTCATCTTTTATCAGACCATAATTCCAATTCTCTTCATACTCTGTTTTCTGGCGGCCATACCCAATCTAATTGTCATGCTTTTGGGAATCTATAATAAACGACCAGTTTCCGGGAACATCACAAAGGTTGCACTTTCTTTGGCAGGTATATACATATACTTACTTACTATCTTACCTGACAGAAACAAGGTTTCAATCCTAAAAATGTCAACTAAATATATAGGTATCAAAGCAACTGATAACAGTCTATCTGCTGTCACATTCTTATTATTATGTACTCTTGCTAATTGCTGATATGCTGTAAGGAATGAAACACAACATACCTAGCCAGGATGCCTGCAATATCTGATCAATTCCAACTCAAGTGATCGTGGCTTGTACTTCTGTCCGGAACCCGTGGCATGTGAATGTAAAGTTGAGCACGACAGATGCTGCAGTTTGCGCAGCAGTTGTTTTATATTACCATTTCAATCATTTATCCTCTTTGTAGTATTAAAATATAAGACCAGGATTTGACTTATTCATTTTATTTATTTTATTATTTTCTTTCAGGCGCCGATGCCTATGTTGCCACCATCAGCGGTATAGGTCTGCTGATGAATGCTTACATTCCAATAGCTCTCAACCAGATGCTTCCAGACATGGATCTGATAACCTTAATCTTAGAGGCCTTTCGCCTAGGCAGCATGTTCACTTCTGTACTGCATCTGCTACTGTTGACCATAAATCACTACGTAGGTGTAGCTTATCCTGTGCATATCATGGATTATCTGGATAACAAGGTCACTATATGCGCCATCTTATGCTTTTGGATAGTCCCTCCGGAATGCTTGCTCAGTATACTGGTTCCCATATATATCTTCCAAGGTAATCGAGTTTGGCGGTTTGTAGTGAATATATATATATATACTGACTATTAAAGACCAATCAAAATGTGTGTAGAAAACTGTGATCACTGATGATAAAATGCTAGTGATGATCTATACAAGCACAAGGCTAATTCCAATACAAATACAAATTAGCATAATGCAAACATTACAGTAAATTTTTAGGACCTACTGAAGTCAGATTGTTCCTGCACAAGCCCTCCTTTCGATGTACAGTTGTCACTTTGTTCGTTGCCGTGCTTCTAATCATGGCCTACATGCATGTACGTGTCGCCTTTGTCAATTAACCGCCACAGGGTCTGTTTGCGAGATTGCAAACTTTAGTAGTTTAGGCAAATGTTTTTGCTGAAAGGAAACTCACCCACTAGAAGATTAGCCAGTAACAATCACTATAAGTACAATAATGGTTGATCGGCTGCACAACTGCTAATAAATAATAAAGTTTCCTGCAACTTATCCTTTTGATAACGGATTGATTCTTTTTAATAACATAATCATATTTCATATACCATGTTTGCAGCCAGAGATATTTACCTACCCTCAGAAAAATGAAGTTAAAAAGAGCTAATTATTTAAAGGAGAAT
This sequence comes from Trissonchulus latispiculum, assembly GCA_030248195.1. Classification (NCBI taxonomy): domain Eukaryota; kingdom Metazoa; phylum Nematoda; class Enoplea; order Enoplida; family Ironidae; genus Trissonchulus; species Trissonchulus latispiculum. The sequence goes on from JASAND010019273.1 coordinate 112,075, forward strand.
TTTTACTGCAACTGAAAAGCAGTGTTTTCTTTCAGTTTCGCATTATTCGAATGCTGACACGATCGGAGAAGCAGTTTCGTCGAATGTATCGTCAGAATCGAACGCTGCGACGAAAACAGCACGCCCTGCAAACCACAATCCTAATTATTGGTAGCTTCCTTGTGGCCTGGATACCAGCGTCCATTCACTATGTCACAACGGCTTTCCCCTGGCGTCTGTGTCTGTACGGAAATTCGCCACAACTGCTCTTCGCGGTTAGCGTGGGAGTTAACATTCTGGTCCTGGTCAAAGTCTTTCTAAATCCACTCATCTATGCTGTTCGAATACCGGAAATCAAGGAAAGCATAGTTATATGCAGGTATCTAAATTTTTACGTAAACCAAGGCGGTCAAATATAAATTTTACGCCCACTTACCAATAACAGCATTACGTAAACCCAAGACTGCAAATAGTTTTCACTAATTACGTAATACAGCTACCCCTGACGTGTGAACAAAGCAGAGCAGCAGTGCTTCCAACTGTCTCCGCACAACGTGGGTCACCAATCCGTATTCATAAGAGCGTTACTATAAGTTGTCAATTCCGTGAAAATCTGGGGTACAACCTAAACTCCCTAAATCCTTGTTCTTGCAGTTCTTAGCTGCTGTCTCGCTTAAATATCTTAACTGGATGCACATTTCAGAGAAATTAAACTATAAATAATAAATTATTTAATTCGTTTCAAAATAAATTTTTTCAGGAAATGGGCCCTTGCAGGAACCACTACTACTGACAGAAGAGGTTTGGTGAGAGTCTTTAGTCAGCGCAGACAATCCCTGAAACCCCGACGAAATACACTGATCTCAACACAGCCAACCTATTCCACAAATTTACCACTCCGCACAGATACCTGGATTGAACCATCCCAGTATCTCAGCTCAACCACAGACCTCAAGCATCTGGCAAAACCTTCAGGGATTGATTATTTGTAATAACAGTGCTTCCACTTAAGTATCAATGTAAAACTAGTACTTGTTGTAATAAATAATATCAAGAGTAGATGATAGGAAGAGTATGACACGGGACTCTTCCTAGTGTAATTGGCCTGTCAGATGCTCGGCACATTAAGGCCGAAATCTCGGGGGGGGGGGGTCACGGTTAACACAGTTAACCATGTGTTTATATGCTTTTGAGACCCCCCCCCCCGAGATCTCGGGGGGGGGCTCAGCTTAACGTTGTTAAGCGTGTGTTTATATGCGTTTGAACTGAAATGCATTTGATAGGCTGCGTAGCTGCTGCTATTGAAATGCACTGGTGAGGGCTACGATAGCTAAGTAACCAATCAAATGCATTTCAGTTCAAACGCATATAAACACACGCTTAACAACGTTAAGCTGATCCCCCCTCCCCCCAAGATCTCGGGGGGGGTCACCTTATACACGTCATTTTGACATAAGGTAGGGGATTAGCCACTCAGATTCATTTTAGTTCAAACGCATATAAACACATGGTTAACTGTGTTAACCGTGACCCCCCCCCCCGAGATTTCGGCCTTAATGTTCCGAGCATATGACAGGCCAATTACACTAGCAAGTGTGAAGATAGCACTCACAAGAAACATACAAATTTATTCGAGTTTAACAAAGTTTGACAAACGCTCAGTATTTTTCCAAGTCTTGTCTAAATCCATCAGTCAATTAGCTAATCTCAGAAATCAGTTCAAGTTTGAAAAGGCAGTTGGTTGGGAATCGTTGTAGAGTGTGGTCGGGGATTTTGGCAGAGCAACTTTTTGGCGGTTTTAGGGAGTTTGGGGTATTTTGGGTTTTTCCACCGTGTCCGGCGCTTGTCGCGTTCCGGACTGTTTGAATTTCGTATTGTTTTTGAAAATAATCATTTTGAGTCTTGCTTGGCGCATTTTGTGAGTTCGTCAGTAAATTGTGTTATTTTCAAATATTTCTTTCAGTTGGTTACGGTCAGCATTTCTCGACATCGCACACCACACTGTTACCTCGTGATCTAGTCTTATCCTAAACTCTAGTCAGACAATTCGTTTTATTCAATAATCAGTATATTTTACTAACATACGTATACTCGAACTTCACATGTGGCGACCGTGTCATGTGGTAGAAGTCGGAAAATGGTGATCTTGACCAAAAATTCTGTCTTAATTTACGGATTTTACTAAAGTTTGATTTTTGATTTAGTCTTTTTACAAAAATTATTGCAACTAAGCACCAGTCGGAGATCGGGGGGCCAAGGTTGAAAACCCCCGTGGGCTGCTATGACGGGGGGCACTCCTTCCCCTCCCCCAATTTACTTTAGGTGCAAATTCTCAGAGACCCTCTTATGCACAAATGTTGAATGAAGTATTTGAACTGCCAATGATGGGGGGAAGTACGCAGTTACAGAGTGGAGGGTGTGCCCTCCCAAAAGAAAACCCCCAACTCCAACCATCCCTCCCCCAAGCTCAGAATCCACCCCCACCTCCCTCAAACCCGGGTCCAAACTTTTCGGGGGGAAAGCCTTGGGGTATTCGTCAGAATCAGTTTTGTATTATAAATATGTCCTGTGACGACACAAAAGACCAGGAGCCACTTATTGAAAATCATTTTGAAAGTTTGAGAGCTCATACTTTAGATTTCACCACCAAACTCCTTTCAACCCCTGCTGTGTCCCAAACAGGTTTTTCTCCTGTGGCCGGCCCGTCGTTCCCTCAGGTGTCGAATGATCAGGGGGCACCCATAAGTCCTGATTATCAAAATTTTTACGGTTCTGGACATGCTACTGTAATTTCGGCTGCGTTTAATAGCCCTCAGATTCCGAATTCGGCGGGTCCGCCCCCATGTCAAAATCCGCCCCCACCTGGCCAAAATTTGGGTCAAAATTTTTTGTGCGTAATCACGCAGTGCCTGGTTCCTGGCCATCACAACGTCAGTGCCAGTCGAATGCTCCGCCACTTATGGCGCTGCCTCCCCAGGCTGCTGGACAGGCCTATTTTGATCCAAATTATTATTATGGCCGGAATCAACGGTATACGTACGTACAGCCAGGTTTTTCTTCTGAAGCTCAATATGGCTGCCAATCGGGTTATTGTTTAGTTTATGATCACGCCCAGTCTTTTTATCAACAGTCCCAACAGTTGTTGGCTCCAATATACCCGGATTTTGCTCAGGACACGCCTCAACATTATGGGGTTTTTCCGCTACAACAAGGGAGGCAACAGCAGACTACAACCCCTCCTACCATATATGCTGCCGATGTTTCTGTCAGTAAGAATAGTGCCCAACTTTATCGTACGTATATGGCGATTTTGCAAGATATTCCTCGTTTTGAACCGGCTTTGGAATATTTCGACGACTGGTTGCCCCAATTTGTGTCGGCTGCTACGATTCACCTAATCCCTAAAGATCAATGGGCCTGTTTGATGCTTAGCAAACTGTCGGGAAAAGCGCTTATATTCGCTTCTAGAATTGGTCCTGGTGTTACAGAATCGTTTGATAATTTTGTTCGTTTGATGAGGACACAATTCCCTAAACCCGAGATATCTGTTTCTGAAAAATTCCACCGGTTTGTCCAACGGGTTCAGCAGCCGGGGGAAGCCGGTGTCGGAGCTACAGTTGCAAGCTTTGGAAATTTGGCCGTCTGAGGTGGACCGGGACAGGCACTGTGTACAACAACTGTTTGATGGAATTTGTTCAGAATACGTGGCAGCCTTGGCTTCGAGTTTCGGTAAGGGAGAACCAACACTGAGTGAAATTTTACGTGTTCTCGACAAATTAGAATCTCGTAATTCCAGAACGGGTTTTTCTGATTTTCAATCCTATGTTGCTCCGGTTTTTCATGTGGAAGCTCAAAAATCTCCAAAGAGGGGGTGACCCCCCTTGGGCCATTTCATAAAAAGCGCTTAAACGGCTTAGCTTAAAAGTGAAATTATTTATGAAAAGGGTGGTCGGCTTAAACGGCTTAAACGGCTTAAGTGGCTTAAACGGCTTAAATTTAAGCCGTTTAAGCCGACCCTTTTCATAAATAACCATCGGCTTAAACTTTAAGCCGATTCCTTTTCATAAAAAGCACACCGGCTTAAAAATCCAGCGGCTTAAAATTAAGCCGTTTAAGCCGATCTCCTTTTCATAAATAATTTTAGTTTAAGCCGTTTAAGCCGATGGCTTAAAATTCAGTTCAAATTGCCTGATTTTTAAGCCGCGTAAAATCACCGCGCTTAAACGGCTTAAACCATGGTAGTAGTAATATTAAAAAGTTCATAACTTCCTCAATATTTGGAGTAGGCCAATGATATTTATATCAAACTGAAGCTCACAGTGTGGAGAATTCAATGGTCTTATTGCCATACTTTTTACTACAGGTAAATAGTTTAAAAAGCAGACTCAACATGATGAATAACCTTCTATTTATCAGATTTACAGTTATATACAGCTTATTCAAGTCAAAAAATACTTTTTGTTTACTTAGCTCAGGTTATTTTATGCTTATACAGGTTTCCAGCTTACAGCTTTGTTAATGCTGCACTGTAATGCAATGCTGTACCCTTAGCACACCCATTGCTTGAGTCAGACCCAAAACCTTTTGAGTCATGATCCTTGGGTGGAGTACTTCTTGATCCACCCCTTACTTTTCTTTGATCCACTCTGGATTTTTTCTGAAATCCACTTTTAAAGTGGTGTGCGGGAGAGTACCGCTGCACACCAATTTTTGAGTCATTGCACGATATTCTGCAGAAAGTTTGCAAATTTAGTCGTCTTCATGATCCACTCATCAAAAACAATTCAAATTCCTTCTATTGAAAAAATTTTAAAATAAAAATTAAAAAATTGACCTGAATTTTACACCATCTGTAAATGGCTTGGCTTGGCTGTAAATGGTTCTAATAACTCTAAGAATTCGTGTAAGAATTCTTACAGAAAAATTATAAAAAAATTCGACTTAATTTTTGAATTTTTACACCTACGAGATTCCAGGTACACTGCGTCCCGTCCGCTCACCCAGAATGGGCTGGTGTTAGCGTAAAAAATTCGAAGTCATTAAAATTTTTTTCGAATGTAATATTTGATCTAGGATAAACAGTGCCATTCTGAAAATCAGAAAACTACAAAAATTCAACCAAATTTTTTCTCAAAATTTTATTCAAACATCTGCCCACTCTGGGTGAGCGGACTGGACGCAGTGTACTTGGAATCTCGTATGTGTAAAAATTCAAAAATTAAGTCGAATTTTTTTATAATTTTTCTGTAAGAATCTTCTAACACGTCTAATTGTTAGTAGTTTAGCGCAAATTATAATGTGGTTGACGCTAGAAAATTGGTTTTTGCTTATACTAGAATCTGCTTAGCTTTGGTGAGCGGACGGGAAGCAGACTAGCCGCTACAAGCCATTTACAGATTGTGTAAAATTCAGGTCAATTTTTTAATTTTTATTTTTAAAATTTTTTCAATAGAAGGAATTTGAATTGTTTTTGATGAGTGGATCATGAAGACGACTAAATTTGCAAACGTTCTGTAGAATATCGTGCGATGACTCAAAAATTGGTGTGCAGCGGTACTCTCCCGCACACCACTTTAAAAGTGGATTTCAGAAAAAATCCAGAGTGGATCAAAGAAAAGTAAGGGGTGGATCAAGAAGTACTCCACCCAAGGATCATGACTCAAAAGGTTTTGGGTCTGACTCAAGCAATGGGTGTGCTAAGGGTACGTAAACTGTTTACGGTGGTGATTCCTTTTGGAGACATCAACTTTGAACCCTTATTACTCATTCATTCTTTGGAGTTAAGAAGCCATTTTTATCGAAATGAAGCTTAACATTTTCGCTTTCTAATGAATACATTGAAACTAACTTTAGTTGGATTATTGGATTTCTGCAAAAATGACAAGTTTTCAACGTCAAAATAAGAAAATCGGCTATAGGTATATATCTCACTACACAGAAAAGCTAGAAAAGTGCTTCAAACAGCAAAAATGTAGAGCTCAACAAGAGCTTTCGAATGAATATAATGATAGCTATGCAGCTGCTGTCTAATTGTCAAAAATCTGAAAAAAACTGTCCTAAATGGAGACCTCGAAGTTTTGAAGCGGGATTGCGCGGAGGGTGTTACAATGCTAAAAGAACTTATTTTGGAAAGTTTCATCCAATTTCGTCCTGATTTGGACCGTCAATCAACAATACATGCCCAAAAGGAATCAACACCTTAATTTAAATTTAGTTTAATTGGCCAGAAATTGTTTAATTGGCCAGTAGCTAACTTGCTGTTAGGAATTGTTTCCGACTGCGTTCTTTGGTATTGTAAGTTTATTTAATTATCTAATTGTTAAAAGTTTGTTTAAGCTACTCTGTTGCAACTACATAACTATAAAGCCTGAGGGGACGCTTGTCCCAAGAAAATTTTGAGGGGCTTTTACCTTGAATTTAAATTTTCGATGGGGGTTTGAGCCTTAAAAATAAATTGACGTAACTTCTTAGCTACGTAATTTTATTAAAATATCAATGCTAATTTTATTTAAATTTGATATTTTCCCATGATTTGTAAAAAATGTTTAATTTTTAGAACAAATTTTCACGAAAAATTAAGAACTTTAACTAAAAAATTTTGGCTAAGCCGAAGTGTTTTAAAATTTGTTTTTTAAATTTCTAAAATTTTTAATTACTAATTTTTAAAAAGTAAGACTTCTGCTGCTACAAGAAAACTCCATTGGAAGCTGCTAAATGTTGTGTCACCGTGCGTTTTTCTGGAGGGAACATTAAGAGATGCTACATAAAAGCCAAATCAAAAATGTCCCTCCTATCACATGCTCTCTGTATCATAGCATAAAACAAACAACTCTGCAGTTTTTACAAACCACTGTTTAAAGACCAAAGAATCATATGCGTTATTACGCCACAAAAATAAGATGTTTAGGTAATGTGAATGTGAATGCAAGTGAAGTGAATGCACTCATTACAAGCTTTAGAATGATGTATAGATCTTTCAATTCTAAACATTTGTAACGTTTACAGTGTTTCAAACACAGCATAAAAGGACACAACCGCCTTTTAAGATTGCTTTCATAAATAAATGGCTTAAAGGTGGCTTAAACGGCTTAGCTTAAATGGCTTAAAACCGCTTTTCATAAATAATCGGCTTAATCGGCTTAAACGGCTTAAACTAAGCCGTTTAAGCTAAGCCGTTTAAGCCGGCTAAGCCGTTTAAGCCGTTTAAGCCGTTTAAGCCGATTATTTATGAAAAGGAATTTTTAAGCCATTTAAGCCTTTTAAGCTAAGCCGTTTAAGCTAAGCCGTTTAAGCTTTTTGTGAAAAGGCCCCTTGATTCGACACCTGTGACGCGGCTGGAGCTACGGGAATTGAGAAACTGGTTTGAGTCAAAATTGCAGCAGGAGTTGAAGGAATGGGAGGACGAAAAAGAAAAGGGTTCTCCTACCTGTCGATTTTGCAATAAAAGGGGACATCACTCCGATCGATGTTGGGATAAAAGTCCTACAAGAGCCACTTGTACTCATACTCAGGATTCAAAGGCTCAAATTCAAGCACAAGTCAATATGGTTGGGACTTACCCATATCACCCTCCCCATCCGGCATATTACGTTCCCCCAGTGCAGACGCAGCCGGTGCCAACTTGTGTGTATTACCCGCAGCAATATCAGTTTCAGTGGCAGTATCAGCAGCCGTTTTCGCTTTGTCCGCTGCTACAGTCGCCTCCACGTCTTGTGGCGGCGCCTGTCGCAGTGGGGGCTAAACCGGTTGCCCCAGCTGCCAACCGCAATTTTAGGTGCCCGGCAGCGGCTGCACTTCCATCAGCTGTTCAAAGGTCATCAGCTGTTCCGACACCGATGGCCCCAAAAGTGCGCTTGATTCAAATTGGGTCTGATCATGAAAAAATGCGGGCGTCCTCCTCTCAAATTTTTTCAGCTTGCAACACACATTTGTCCGAGTCCTCCCTTGAAGGCGCCCCTGTCTTTACTTGTAAAAGTGATTGTCAAGTAGAGGCCGCTCCTTTCAAAGAGGGGGTGGACCCCTACAAGTTGAACGATCTACGGGCTATAGCAGAAAATCTCTCTGAAGTTATTGGTTCTTCAAGACCTGAATCCCGCCCAAAAGAGGGGGTGGAAGCCCCTACCCCCGCGATTCAAACCGTCTTAAAATCTTTCTTGACTGCACAAAATTTGTTGGATTTTTCACGAGATTTACACACGTATGATGGTGTTTCACAAATTTGCCAAAAATTTCAACCCGAATCTACTTTCTTTGCAGTAATTTTGTTTTGCTTTTGTGTTTTCTTGTACTTTTGCTTGTACGCCCCACCTGTGTTTCACCCAAATTTTCGTGTTGTTGCAAAGATTTTTGTTTTAGCGTCATTAATTTTTACTTTTTATCTTTATTTTAGGTTCTTTCATTCATCTACTTTTCATTTTCCTTTTTCACAGCAAATTTCATAGCTTTGCACCTAAAAGGTGTTCACCCTCTCATTTTTCGATCATTCTTGAACTCTCACGTTAATTTATTTTAATAGGTACAAAATTTTGAAATTCTGTGCCGAGGCCGGCACAGCTAAAAACGAAACTGATCGGGGGAAGCTACAACTTTGTGTAAAGGAAGGGCTATCCATACGTAATTTGAAACCAAAACGGGAATAAAAACGGTTCAGGTTGTTTGAAGATTAGGCCATGTTCACCCAGTTTTTACCTGTGCCGACCTCGGCACAAAAATTTAAAAAGTGATCCCAAAAATGTTCTGTTGTACAAAAAAGTACAGCAGCACAGATTGGTTACTACTATCTCATCTGGAATAAATTCTATCCAGACTATTTTAATCTACTCCATTCAGTTCATTCTTAGTTGACCAATTATTCACCTTGTTCAGCTGTACCGAAGTTAAAGTTTGTTACCTCGCACTTTTTTGAAATCCACTTTTTACTTACGTACCTTTTTGAAATCCGTATTTATTATTGCACTTTCCTTTTTTTGTAACTTCAGGATACAAATTTCGGATGATTTTGGCGAAGTCACTTTCACCTTTCACTTTCACGTTTTTGTGTGTTTTTTCACTTTTGATGTATTGCACCTTTTATTTTGTGTTTAGCTGATTTTGGTCATGTTGGTATTTTTCCCAACCGCCTTGGTCGTCACTCCTGTATTTTGGACTAACTGCCTGCAGCTTTCTATCCTGATGGGTCCTTCTTGGATGACCTTCAAGGTGGTATTTTTCTGTTCATTCTTTCTTTAGTATATACGTATATACGTATATATTTGATTTTCGAAATTTCTATGCTTCAAATACATTGACTGGTATTCTCGGTGCTGAAATTCCGTTAGATTTTTCAATTTTTAATACATTTTACCGTATTTTGTAAGTTGCTTAGGACTTTTAAAATATACCTTGTTTTCGAAATTTAGAAAGAAATTTTGCTTGCTACCGCATCAGGGGCTGCAACCTCTTTATAGGGTGAAAAGTTCTCGTTTTCGCAATAAGTTTTTAGATTTTCAGTCATTGTTGCCTTTTGAATTATTGACAGTTCACTCCAACCGTGCTGTTGCTAAAACACCCTAAGCTTGAAACTCTTTATGATGATCCTAGTTAGTTTTACGTTTTTCAGGGTTTGGCACTTGTAACCCCGAGGGGTTGCAACCCTTCCACGCTTTAAAGGTCAACCCTGCGGTAATTGCAAAATCATATTAAATTAAATGAATCAGCAAAGCATTTTTATATTTTACCGTTTTTATTTTTGAGTTTCTTTTTCACCTTTTTCACCCTCTTTTTGGAGTGGTGCCTTGCGGGCCGTTGCGACCTCCGTATGCCGGGTGGGAGGGCCGCACGCTCGGTACCATTCTTTTCTATTTTTAGATTCCGTTTCAAGTAGCCTTTTTGAGTTTTTCTTTGAATCTGCACAGGCCTTTGTGCCGGTGCCTCCATATGCTGGGGCGTACCGACACTCTGGTCTGGAGCTTTCCAAATCTTAGGTGGGGCTGTAATTGTGTCGTCTATGCTGTGTCATACCTTTATTTTTGTTTTGCATAATTTTTAGCCATTTTATTAATCAGATTTCATTTTGTGCTTTATTTGTTTGGCCTTAATTTTTGTTTTTGTGTTCTAGATTGATGTTGTCTAATCATTGCTACTGTCCGGTGCCGTTCCCCCCCAGTCTGGTGCCCAGGTGTGCTCCCCAGGGCTAAGGTGTCTCTGCTGGCCAGTTGGATGGGTGGAAGCGGCGTGGTTGTTGGGTGACCTCACTGGTCTGCTCAGGTCTGGTGATGTTGTGGTAGGATGGCCGCTGGAAAGTGGAAGGTGGACCTGGCTGCTCGCGCGGGTTGGCTGGCCTATTCTGGCGCTATGCCTGTGCTATGCCGGCGCTATGCCGGTTCTCCCGGTTTGTAACTTTTTCTAGTGTGTTGCCATCATTTTGGCCATGACTTTATATTTTTATTGCCTTTTGCATTTTCTATGCGGGTCTGGTCGCGCTTCTTGCCTGCGCGTTTCCCATGTCTAGTTGGGGGCCTACCACTGTGGGGCTCTTTTGGAACTTTGATTGGACCGTGCAGGAGGGGTTGCAAGGCCTCCTGTTTTTACAACTGGCCGGTCCTGGCGCTGGCAGGGGGCCCTACACTGGTCATAGGCCCTCCTGCTCGGGTGCGTGTACTCCTGTATGAACTGTTTTCCATCGCTGACCTGTCGTTGCTCGGCTCTTGGGTTCCTTGGGTTGTTCCGGCCGGCTTGCTCTGGATTTCTGATGGCTGGAGCCCAGTCTAACTTCGGCAGTGTCCAGTGTTGACTTTTCTCCAGCTCCATCCTGTGGGGCAGCCAGGCCCTGGATTGACTTTGTGATGGCTCCCGAAAGCTTTAGTTCGCTGTCGCGGTGCTGGGGTGAAGACCGCATTGTCCCCTCCTTGGCACACCTGTAGACACTTTCCCTCCTTCCTGTAATTTTTCTTGTTTGCATATTGTCATTTAAGGTCTAATGTATTTTGGCTGTGTTTTTCTTTCTATTAATTAGTTTAATAATTTATTCTAATTTGGTTTTGCATTACTGTATTTACAGGATATATGTACGCTAGTGATTGTTCGGCAATATTTAAAAAAGGTTTTCAAAAAGGGTTTCTGCTGTTTCTTGTTTGTATAGCATCACACATCTCCTGGCCTCGTGGGAGCATCGGGAGGCCCTGACGCTTTCCTGTAGTAGTCTAGGTTCCCTCAGTAGGTAGTTTTTCTGTAGTTGTTTATAGTAATGTGTTGTAGTAGTTAAGTGTTGTAATAGTTATGTATTGTATTAATGTAGGTACGTTGTAGTAATATTATTGTAAGTAGATATGTGGAACGTAGTAGTAGTTATGTGTTGTGTAGATACGTTGTCGTAATGTTATGTAAGTAGATATGTATTTATAATGTTGATATTGTCTCGATTCAGTTCCGAGTAGTTTTATCATCGGCCGAGTCATTTGTATAATTTTATTTGTACGTAATTGTTAACAATTATTTTATCTTTACTAGTACGTAGGATAACTGTGGGTAACTCCATTTTACCATTATATATACTAACTGTGGCTGTGTATAACCTGTTTAACTGTGTGAACCCGTCCGAGGCCGCACGGGGCCAAAAGAGGGGGTATTATGTGAAGATAGCACTCACAAGAAACATACAAATTTATTCAAGCTTCATAAAGTTTGGCAAACGCTCAGTATTTTTCCAAGTCTTGTCTAAATTCATCAGTCAATTAGCTAATCTCAGAAATTAGTTCAAGCTTTAACACTGCAGTTAGTTGGGAATCGTTGTAGAGTGTAGTCGGGGATTTTCGCATAGCAACATTTTGGCGAGTTTCTGAGATTTTGGGGTATTTTGGATTTGGCTACCGGCGCTTGTCGTGTTCCGGACTGTTCGGAATTCGTATTGTTTTTGGAAATTATCAGTCTGAGTCTTGCTTGGAACATTTTGTGATGTCAACAGTAAATTGTGTTATTTTCAAATATTTCTTTCAGTTGGTTACGGTCAGCATTTCTCGACATCGCACACCACACTGTTACCTCGTAATCTAGTCTTATCCTAAACTCTAGTCAGACAATTCGTTTTATTCAATAATCAGTATATTTTACTAACATACGTATACTCGAACTTCACACAAGGGTACGGTGTCGTACTCTTGCTATTATTAACTCTTGATAATATTGAGTTGATTCGGTACGAAGCTGTTGCTGCTTTGAGAATTAAGATCGTCTTTTCAGCCAGGTCTAATATGGAAATTTGTATTTCGACCTTATCAAAACATTTTCTTTCTATACATTTCAAGTAGGCATAAATCAGTTTTACTCCAAGTCTGATTTGATTGAATTCAAGTTTTAACGAAGAAACTTTTCAAATTGAATGTTAACACCTATTGAACGCCGCTGGGTTTAGGGGTCAGATGCTAAATTTAGAAAAGTGCCATAGACGCTGTTCAGTTTTGATTACAAAAGGAACGGTGAACCAAAGGAACATAGCTCAATTGAAAAAGTAGCTTTTCTAGCAATCGCTTAGGCACAGTCTCAGCTAAGGAGATATTTCTCCAACAAACTCCCAAATAAGGTGTCGGATGAAAATGAAAATCCACTTTGGCCTTTGATGTGTTAATATTGAATTGTAAAACACAACACCAGCATATAATGAAACGCAACTTGGAGCAAAGCAAGGAACAAGCAAGATTTTGTGCAAAAGGTTCAATTTCCGCTGGACGGACATTTAAGTAATTGCAAACCTGCTGCGCAGTTAATTATTTTATAAGAGAGGTCTTAATTGCTTACTACAGAAAAGTTTTTTTATAAAGCTTGAGGAATTCACCTTTATATCGAAAATAAAGTTTAAACTATTCAGCATTTGTACATATATTAGCACATGTTCCTGTAAGCTTTATCATATTTGAGAAATCTTTGCTGAGCTGAGATATTAATGACAAATGTTTAACTGTATCGATGAGTCATCAATTAAAATAGGAATAGACATTATTAAGTAATCCAATACATATATGCGTAATATCAAGAGTACATAATAACTAAGAGTGTGACAAGCGTCCCACTCTTAGTTATTAGGCTGTAGACATCATCTGCACAATAACGGCCTACAACCCACAACTGAGTACCTAGTGACCCCCCACAACTGAGTACCAGGTACACAATTGTGTACCAGCACTCGCTTGTATGTTTACACGTTGAAGCTCAAAAATGGTCAGCTGCTGATAGAATGTTTTCGGCTTCAACATGTAAACATACAAGGGAGTGCTGGTACACAATTGTGTACATGGTACCAAGAGTACATAATATAAGAGTGTGCCACTAGGCACACTCTATATTATCAGAGCAAAAACTATGCTCTGCGCGCTAACGGCCCACCCCCCCCCCGCAAATCAGACCCATCACTTCAAAGAATTTTGAGCGCTATGTTTATGTTCTAAAGCTGGAAGCAGGCACAAAATTCGCGCACGCACTGATTGTGTTTTCGAGCTTAAGCACATAAACATAGAGCGAGTGAGCGTACCCCGTTTCGAATAGGTACTGATTGAGGGGGGGTGACTAGAGTATGATTTGCGGGTGGGTGGGCCGTTAGCGTGCAGAGCGTAGTTTTTGCTCTGATAACATAGACTGCTTGCCTAGTGGCATACTCTTATAATTATGTACTCTTGATGGTACTCAGTTGTGGGGGGGTAGGCCATTATTGTGTAGATGATGTCTGCAGCCTAATAACTAAGAGTGGGACGCTTGCCACACTCTTAGTTATTATGTACTCTTGGTAATATGTATATAAATCGGAAACAGAAGTTCTTAGGAATGAAAGAAAAGATTTCACGCACAAATCATACTATCCCTATCTTAAACCACTGTTTACACGCATTTACGGTGAAGAGTATATGTAATGGAATAGCCAAAAATTAGTTAGTCTATAAAGAAGAATTCCTGTGCCATTGAATCATGAAGAGGATCAGTGAATTGTTAATGTGGAATCTGATTATTATTGAATGTCCAAGCAATAATCATGTCATCTTTTGTCTGTTGCCAAGCCAGAGTTGTCGAGTACTCGAAATCATTCAAATTTCATTAATAGGGTTCAAGAATTAGGCTTAATCAAATAGGGAATTCGAGTCAAGATAATAAATATAGGTTTAACTAACGCATTATCTGTTTGATAAAGCTAATCTAGGAGTAATAAAAGAAGGGTAATTCGATCACCAATCCTCATATAACCGGAGTTGTCACTCCTCATTAAGACAGGAAGCAGTATTTTAGTTAATCCCAACTCGGACTAAAGAGTTGTCACTCATAAATTAGTTTAAATATGACCTTTTTCATCTCCTTGTACGTTTATCGCTGGCAGAATACGAATCATCAGAAGTTACTAATCAGAAATATCAGGTTTATAGCCTTGCAAGTCAAAATTCATTCTGAAATTGTCCATAAATGAAGAATTACGCTAAAAAATGGCAATTATTGGAAAATGGTTCAATTTTAAGCATTAAATAGTTAAGTACCTAGTCAAATAGGGTTAATTAGTGATAATTAGTGTTAATCAGGTAGTAATTAATTAATTTTAGTAATTTTGGTCGGTAACATGACTTGGGCTTATATGAAAGATAATTTAATGCTGATTGCAAAAATCCAAACCCGACTTTCCAACTCCCAAAATTAAGAAAGTTATAAGCGAAAATGTTTTTGTAAGATTACTTTTTATTTCGTAATCTTATCACTCCAACAAGGAGTGGTCTAAACTTGGTTTTCTTTTGGCCTTAAGTTAAGGCAAACCCTTTCTTTTTGTATTGTCTGAGAATTTGTCTACTTACCAGACTACACACCAGTCAGGTGTTGTTGTGTTGTCTTCCCTTTCTCTTTCTTTCTTCTTGGTGTCCAACAATTGTCCTAGCTTGAACTTTTGGCCGAGGAGAGGCCAACAAAGAGGAAAATAGAAATTTACACGTATTGGCCCAAGTCATAAAATTAGAAGGGGGTGCCGTCCCCCTTCTCTAATAGTAAAAATTATAATAAAAAGTAGCTAGATGAATGTAGGTAGATACGTAATATATTACGATGTAATTTTTAATATATAAAAAATTGTGTAAATTGCGTAATAATTCAAAAAGTAACGAAATTTTGCAAAGCTGTCCCTTTGGTTACGTTTATGTTAAAGAAAATTTCGCAAAGTTTCGCCGAGTTTTGGCACCCGAAAATTATCAGAAATGGGTCAGTTGGGGGTAATAATTTCAAAATCTCATTTATTTCCACCCCCCAACGGCCAGCTGGCTCAACCAGCCGCTGCAGACCCTGTGTAAAAGGTGGCAAATTCTAAAAAGTTCTAGAACTTTCTAGAAGCTTTGCCTTAAAATAAAAGGGAAATTCCACTTCCAGCTCACTCTCCCCTTCTCGGAATGGCCTGTCGACCCAGTGCACCGCATGTTCCTTGTGGGTCCATTTCCGCTGCAGCGGGCTGTATCAGAGGGCCGACGTTGACCGTTTACCAAGGAACCAAAACGTACACATCGTGTGGTCTTGCCCCACATGTGCAGCCGGGCAGACGGCACGACCACCCACCCCACCTTGCCCATGCCTTTCATACCCCCTCTGGCATCACGAACGAGGTCGCCTCGCCCTCCTGTTGAAGGACCCTAAACCCCTGCTGCGGAGGCCTCAGTCCCCCCTACCACCGGGTTACCGGCACCCACGGCGGCCGGGCTCCGGATTAGGGGCGAAGCTTTAAAATACTTCAGTGGAATGCAGACGGACTAAGTAATAAAATGGATGAGCTAGCCAAGCTCTTGCGTGACCGGGATGTCCATGTTGCCCTCATCCAGGAAACCAAGCTGTCAGAAACCAGAAACCTAACTTGCCCTGGCTACAATGTGCTCAGGCTAGACTGACGCCAAAGCCGCGCAAATGTATAGTGTGCGGAGGAGGAATTGCGGTACTTATCAGAGAGGACATCAAATTTCCACCGTACTCGGGACAACTGGAACCAGCATGTGACAGAAGCAATGACGGTGGAAGTCTGGCCATGCGCCGAAACGGAACGCACCTTGGCTCTGGTGAATGTCTACATCCTACCCATCAATGCCGGTCCGGATGATGACAGAAGACTCGATTTGGACCTTAGCTTGCTTCCAACTGGAAGAAATGTTTTTATATGCGGCAATTTTAACGCGAGATCTGCCCTGTGGTACCCATTCCTTCCTGAAAACGGGAGAGGAGACACCATTGAAGAATGGATGTTGGACAACGGGTTCACTTGTGCAAACGACGGAAGAGCTACCCGACACAGCCGGATAAAACAGGAAACCAACGCACCTGACATAGCCCTGCACCACAACAGCTGGAACGGACGCATTACGTGGAATACAGTCGAGGATCTGGGATCCGAAAACTATCCCGTATTGTCTGAGCCAAGAGTACATAATACATAAGAGTATGACAAGCGTCATACGCTATGTATTATGAGCTCGCTACATCCTCTGCACGCTATCGGCTACCCCCCCCCATAAATCCGACCCCCCTTGACCCCGCCCCTATGCATGTACGGCGTCCAAACGGGGGGTCGGGGTCTATGTTAGTATACTTACATGTTAAACTTGATGGGGCCCCAATTTGTGTATGGGGTTTAAGCACGTATGATTTACACATCTGTGTACAAAATATACAAGCACGAGCCCAATCCCCGTTTGGACGCCGTACATGTATAGGGGCGGGGTGAGGGGGGTCTGATTTATGGGGAGGGGGGTTAGCCGATAGCGCGCATCGGATGTAGCGAGCTCATAATACATAGAGTATGCCAGCTGTCATACTCTTATGTATTATGTACTCTTGTCTGAGCTAGAGGTTCTGGCTCAACTAGGACCAAACTCAGGGGTGAACCACAGTTCAGCTTCAGAAAAGCACACTGGGCGGCCTTCCAGAAGGAATGCGAGCACGAGGTGGAAAAGTCGGAATCGGAGGCCCTTATGGCCAAGGATGCTGTAGTCACATTGACCGAGATTAGACGTAGAACAAGCTGTCCAGAAACGACGGAAAGCCAGATCAGCTGCTCAACGAGATCCGGCAGGCTGGGTCAGAGCGTGCGGGGAATCAAAATCTATTATCCGAAAAGCCAAAGAAGTGTCATGGCAACAATATGCATCACACCTGGACCCAACGACAGATTCACGCCGGGTGTGGAACACTATTAACGCGATTGATGGGAAAGTCAGCAGCAGCCAGGATCAGCATCCAGGGCAGGAAGATCGTCACAGACTAATGCTTTGATTAAGCAACATGCAAAAGCAAGCCATCTACCGTCACGGGTGAGGACTGATAGGCCCATCAAACATGAAGTAGGTCGCATGATCAAGCGACCGTGCGAATGTGACCAGAATCAGTCAGCATCACTCTGTGATCCCTTTACGATGATAGAACTAGAAGAAGCATTGACAAAGCTGCAGTGTCGGAAAGCCCGTGGGAGTGATGCCGTCTCCAAAGAGATGCTCAGAAAACTGGGACCCAAAGCCAAGCTGGCCCTTCTGGAATCAATAAACAAATGATGGGTGCGGAAAACCAGTCCGTCTATGTGGAGACGGGGAGATATTGTGCCCATCCTCAAAAGAGGAAAACCACCTTAACTGCTAAGCTCGTATCGGCCTATCGCTCTGCTCTGTTGCACTGGAAAGCTGATGGAACGGCTCGTACAAGCACGATTATACAACTACCTGAACGCTAACCAGAAACTGTCAGTAAAACAAGCTGGCTTCAGAACAGGCAAATCAACCGAAGATCAGATGCTGAGAATAACAAAGTCAGTAGAAGATGCACTACAGGAGCAAAAACGATCTGTGCTAATACTGATAGACTTCTCTCGAGCCTATGATATTGTCTGGAAAAAGGCCCTGATATAAACTGGGCCAGCTGAATGTAGTGCATGATCGAATGGATTGGACAACACCTATCTGACCGAATCGCAAGAGTTCGATTCAACTGCTCGCACAGCAAATACCGGCTGTTCAGAGAGGGGCTGCCAAAGGACGTGTATTGTCTCCGTTGCTTTTCCTCTGCATGATAAACGGCATACTGGACCAGTTACCTGAGGGCATCGAAGCAAGTCTGTTCGCCGACGATCTGGCAATCTAGACGAGTGCAGCCACCCTGGAAGCAGCCACACGCAAGGCAGACGAGGGGCTGAATGCTCTCATCCGCTGGGCAGACCAGTGGAAGGTGACTGTTTCCTTTGATAAGACCGAGGCGAGCCTATTCTCAATGGACAACCACGAAGCTGCAGCAGAGGTCAACATCAATGCCGGTGGACATAGAATACCATTCAATCCACACCCCAGATTCCTGGGCATAGTCTTCGACAGGCCACTCAGTTTTAAGCAGTATATGCTCGGAATTGCGGCGAAAATGAAGAAACGAAGACAAATTATGGGTGCGCTGTGCGGGAAGCGATGGAGGTGCAGTCAAACATCGCTACGGCTAGTATATCTCACATATCTGCGCTCACTGGTGAATTACTGTGCTGGAGCCTGGATGCCGTACGCAGCCGAGTCCAACTTGGCTATCTTAGAAAAGGAATAGAGAGCTGCCGCCAGAGTCATAATGGGATGCGTGAAAAGCACACCTACTGACGCCCTGTCTGCGGAAGCCAACCTCCTCCCCATATCTGAACGCCGAAAGCAGCTGACCGTCTCCTATGAAAAATCACTACGCAAGGGATATGCATAAGATCCACAGACTGCAGCTATGGACCCTCCTCTCTCCAGACTGAAATCCCTGGGGTCCTGGAGATCCCTGGGCAAGCACATCTCTGGCGAGGCCTGGTTAGGAGGCGTAGAGCGAGAAGCTCCATGCAACGAGGCACCCATAGATCCGTCGATAAACATGCGGCAATGTCCATGCTAACCTGCAACAGGACCCTAATTCATCCAACTTCCAGGGAGGAGGTGGATGCAATCAAACAACAATTGGCTAGTGAAACCATTGCCAGACTGCCCCCTACTGGACTGACGGCTCAACTTCAGGGGGCACTTCGAGAGGGGGGAGTGGTGTCTTTGCCGAGGGACCGGGTCTGGATTCCCCGGTGGAGATCTGCAAACCTGTTGGACGGTTTGCTCTAGCTACCGAGCCAAGATGGTTAACTTCCAAGTCGGATTAGAATATATCCTGCAAAACATCAATACAGTTTTCTGGAGATATAACCATGCTGTCTTCCTCACCGACTCCCAAAACCGCAGTGGAAAAACTGTCCACTGGTCCAGCGGCCCGTGATACTCAGCTGGTCATGAACATCTGGAATCTGGTCTCACGCCTCACCAAACGTGGATGCAGACTCACGGTCCAGTGGGTGCCCAGTCACTGTGGCGTGACTGGAAATGAACAGGCTGACCAGTCCGCGAAGTTAGGATCACTATATGACTAAGTACCGTGGAGTCTGAGGTACCCGTAGACCTGGACTCGGCAAACTCAGTCATTGAAAGGAAAGTAAACGCAGACTGGCTTGGCAAGTGCAGGAAGGATTTCAACTTTTGGATCAGTCAGGACGAGTGGCCTGAGCCTCCGGATAGGCTGGAGCTTAATAGAAAGCAGAGTGTCCTCATATCCCAACCGAAAAGTGGACACTCACCAGTTTGCCGGCAGTATCTGCGCAGAATAGGAAAAGAAGATTCGCCTGATTGCAGATACTGCAACGAGGAGTCGGTTGAGCACCTGCTGTCTGGGTGTCCAGCCGCGGCTCCCCAGAGAAAGGAAGTCTTTGGATAAGAACAGGTGTCCGCCAGGGAGATGCTCCAGTCACCTGGAAAAGTCCTGGAGTTTCTGGATCGGGCTGGTAGATTGTGGCCGGATCACATGGTTCATCCGAGATGTTGAAGCCGAAGAAGAAGAAGAAGAAGAGCTTGCCCAGTGGCATACTCTTATCAACTCTTGCAATGACATTTATTATTAGTTGTTGTCCCATTTAGCATAATGGCAAAGCTTAGGTTTACTATTTAGACTACTTTTGGCGAATTGAGCAAGAAATAGCTCATAAATGTCCATTGCTACAGTCCTTAAACATAATAGTAATTAGTAATCCAAAATGATTCATTATGTCTACGAAAATCTAATCTATCAATAGAAGAGTTTTAATTTTGTTCAAATGGTTCACACAAAGTTCAAAGTAAAACAAAGAATCAACAAAAAAGGATCAGTTTTGAATGAACTTCAACAAAAGCCCCGAGTGTTTTGTAGA
>JASAND010019274.1:0-77584 GCA_030248195.1 Trissonchulus latispiculum
TTTCGGGATCGCGGACGGGAAAAGGAATGCGAGATTAAATAATTTTAAAGAAGTGGGTTACAGCTCTGATGTCCATCTACTAAATTAGTTATCAAAAATCATTTTCACGTTGTAGCAAAATAAATTAGTGCTTTGAACCAAAACAAATGCTTAATAGCTGATCCAGCGTCCGTATAGCTCGACTTGTTAGAGTATCAATCAAACTGATTCTGCGACATTAGGGAATGCGTATTAGGACAAATGGTCACAAGACTGGGCAAGTTAGTGGAGTTGCGACTGCAGAACGTTTTCAGGAGTTAGTAGCCAATGCAATGAAATATCCCACTAACTTTCTACAAATTGCAAACTACGAAAGTTTTCAACATCTGGTGTGACAACTTACGAATTTATCTGAGTCTTTAAAAACTTGTTTCCGTACTTAAAGTAAATAAACGTAGAATTATTCGGGACTTTCAATGGCAAGATTCATAATAAAATGCACTGTTAACAGAATGTTTGAAATGTTTCAAGAAAGGTGACGTATCTTGAGACATTTCCGGTTTTTCTACACTACGAAAATATTTAGAGACAAAATGGTGAGGACTGAGGAGCATGAAGGTCCCAAACCTTCAAAAACATTTGTTACAAACCTGTTAAACCATCCCCTGAAACTTGGGCATTTTGTTGTAGAGCTTACCCTGAAACACCTATGACGGCTGTTCTTACAATTAGAACGCTGGGTAGTCGTTCAGCCTCATTACCTAGAATCAACATGAATTTTTATACACTTAATGTACGTCACGCATATTCAAACCGCTGAATCTCAGCAGCATTCATGCTGCGTGCCTTACTTCGCGTTCAGGAATGACATTGCAATTACCTAAACATCCATTGCAAAATAAAGCTGTTGATCCATTGTTGTAGCACCGGATTTGGGTAGGAGCAAATCATTTATGTACACAATATATGAAAACATTAAGAATATTACACATAGTATCCAAAAGCACAATAAAACCTCCCTTTTATTTAACCTAGCAATTTCCCCAGCGAATGAAAGAGGTGAGTATTAATTTTAACTTAGCTGTGACCTTTGTACATTATCAGCAATAGATCTGCCCAACGGAGACACTTAATACCTTAAAGGTGGTGTTCCTTTTGGAGACATCAGCTTTGAAAACGCATTACTCATTCATTCCTTAGAGCTGAGTAGCCATTTTTATATCGAAATGAGACTTAACAGCATTCCCCTTCTAATGAATACAGTGAACCTAACTTTAGTTTGGAAATTATTTTACTGCGTTTTTGATAATTTAATTTTAAATTTTACAGACTAAAAAGTAAATTTTTTCGTGTGAGGCGTCGGCCACATCATTTCGATTCCACTATCAAATAGCTGGGGACCCTTTTTTAATTATTATGACACCGATCTTCATTATAAAAAATTAACTAAAATATATGGCTTTTGCCTACTTTTCCCAACTTTGGCATGCGACCACTTTAGCTAGAAAGCAGCAATCTTAGTCAACTGAAAAAGGATCCTGGGTAGTTGTGTGTAAAGCACGTCTAGTAAGTGGCTACCCTCTCGCTTGCATAGCAAATGCTCTACAATCGCTGGTAGAAATTTGGTCATGTTTTTGCTAAAACTACATTTTTACAATAGCGGCGTAAAAGAAGATTACAACGCCACGAATAATCTGCACCTCGACTAGACCTGCAAATTGACACCCTTAGTTTAATTTTACGGCTTGCGTAGCTCTAAAAATGGCGGATTATTTGATTTCTGCAAAAATTACAAGTTTTCAACGCCGAGACAAAGGAGAATCAGCTATATCTCACCATCGAGAAAAGGTAGAAAGCTGCTTTAAAAAGGGCAAAAATGTAGGTGGGTCACCCAAAATCCTTCGAATGAATATAAGTCGTGGTTGTGCGGCTACTGTCCAAGTGTCAAAAATCGGCAAAAACCGCCCTGAATGGAGACGTCGAAGTTTTGAAGCGTGATTGCGCTGATGGTGTTAGAATGCTTGAACAACGTATTTTGGAACGTTTCATCAAATTTCATTTTGATTTGGACCGTCAAACAATAGTATGTGCCCAAAAGGAATCACCACCTTAAGTAAACACTTGACATTATGCACTCAACTGTGCCATAATTTCGACACTGGTTACATTTTCGTAAGTTCCAGGTTTTTTTGTTGAAATTTGTCAATAAAAGTTTGTAGAGAAACGGAAAAGGAAAAGTAAAAATCTTCAAAGAAAACAACTAAAATGTTTGAAGATTTCTGCTACGCAAATATCTACGCCAATAAAACAAAAAATCTCTACAAATATTACATCACGAAAATTGAAATCTGCGCCAATGTCACAGGGTCTTGCCCCCGTTGAAGTGAATGCCCCATTAGTCTGATTAAAGATTTTGGAATTAGCAATTATGATTTTCTGATTGTGGCAAACTGGAGTAGTAATCCTCAGCGACAACATTTTGCAACTCTTTGATAGGCACTAAAATTTACTACAACACCATCTTGTTTTAAAATTCTGAAGGGAAATGGTATGCCAAGTTCGAGCTTATACTTTAATGTAACTTCTATAAAACTTCAAAAGCAAAATAAGATGGCAATGAGCTTTGATGTCCATTGATGCATTTCTGAAACATTAACGAATGACAAATAGTTTTCTGTTGTGAGTTCGACATTTATAATTTTTATTGAAAACCCCAAGTAGATGCTTCCAACAGACAAAATGGTCAGAACTGGTTGTTGCGGTTTAACATTGAAGTACTACCCCGTGAGTGGTTATGTGCCAGAAAACATTGGAATGTCGTTATTTTTCAAATTCCGGGTGTTGTTGTTGTTGTTGTTGTTGTTGTTACTGGCCGGAGTGGGCATCACAATGTGATAATCATCACAGGAAGGGTGCAAGTTTGTATGCGTGAAAAGCACAGTGACAAAACATCGAGAAAACTGCTACTGTAAGCTGTAGACAAGGTAAAGCTAATGCTGGACTTTGATTACCACATTAGATGCCCAGAAATTAGTGGACTCCGTTTTAATGATAATTAATCATTTTAAATTTCTCTTGCTGGATGAGCCGTATGCCTAAAATATTAATTTTGAGCCACTGACTTTAAGTGAATCCATCTAGGATAAGCTCACACAACTAAATACAACTCACATGTTGGTGCAAAGGCTGTTATTGCCGCTGTTTTTGAAGACTTGTGTTGCGTGCTGCTCCTCGGACTAACTGCCAGATAATGGCAGCGCCGAGAGTGACGGAGCATGTCTCTTAAAGAAGGAGACGCCATCCGTCGTGCTGTTGAGCAGACTTTGAGACTCCTTTTGCAGGTTGAGTTGTCTTTGCCAACCCTACGGGACCAGTATTCTGGCTAAACATTTTGCACATTCGTGTAATGGCCATCGCAGTGTGATGTCTAATGCAACAAACAAACACACAAAGAAACTATTGTCGAGACGCGTTAATAGGATGACCAATTTTCCAACCTTGCGAAAACGTCTCCTGCAAAATGCCAATGCAACTTTTTTGGACCAGCTCAGCTACTTTCGCACAGTCAAGAAGCTAAATGACACAAAAAGCTCTTAAAATTACCCTAAAAACATGTTCTGCCCAAAATCTTGCGTGATCCTTACATGCTTCTTCTGGCACCTTGGTATTAGTAATAGTTACATAGTAGGTTTAATTTTTGTTACTCGAAAGCAAACCTATATATACACAAACAGGCATTATCAACTAAAATTTCGAAAAACTGTACGCAAACTCAAACTTAATTTGGCAAGGGCCGGACAGGGCCGGGCGGGCTTTTCGATTGGGAGGTGCGCGGTCCGGCCGTTACTAATTTTTTTATCTGGCTCGGCCCAGCCCTTATTGGAAACGCGGTCTAGGTAAGCGGCCCGGTCTGGCTTTGCCGGCCCTGATCTCATCAGTACATTTATGTATTTTGCAACAATTCAGTTCAATTCAATTTAATTCAATTTATTGAAAGTAAAGGAAAATATGGAAATCAAGAGTGGGCTTGGTACAGGTACAATTAACAAGTTGGCCCCCAAAAACGGACAAAATTGCTGATCGAGGTATGGAGTACTATATCTTTTACTCAAGGCAACACAAGAAATGAGCTTCTACCAATCGCCGTAGGAGAATACTCAGGCACTTTCAGTCTGTTTGTTTGGTCGCTATTTAGTAGCGTATTGAAATTTGATGACTCAGTGGTCTGCTCGGAATGCGTTTGTTTTTACTTTCGGGATGCATCCAGGAATAACGAACAAAATTTGCTGTTATTGCTGAATAATTGTTTGGAGGCAAAGGACAACGGCAACAGGCAAAGTCTTGCAGACACAGAGCACTGATAGCATCTGCTGGAAGTGAGTTTAAAAGTTGGTTGTTCAACGAATCGATAAGGATGATCGTCCATTTGCATAGAAACCATTCCAATCTTTCTCCAAGCACACTGTCGCATTCTGGCGACCTGATGACTTAGTCAGTGCGCTTTTACGCGCTTCTACACATTCGTGTTAATTGAGGTGTCACAGCAATATTGATTTATGTTCTCGGCTGCAGCATCAGTGAACCAAGTTTCATTAGTTTAGTGAAAGCTTCATTTGCAGCTTGCTTCATTGTATAAGAGTAGTATATAAACCCGGGTTCCAGCGCACTTAGCTAATAGTTTTGGCTTGTACTGGCTATGGGCTGTTACACAATAGTCTTGATATTAAGCCATGAGAGCTTTACACCCCTTAAGTCTTAAATTAGCCATTAAGTGACAGCCTAAATGACCTTGAAATACTAATTATCCTTAAAATCCTAAGTAGTATATGTGAGGACAATTGACCGCTCTTTTCAGGCTATTTTGGGAGGCTTTTTGGAGGCTCTTTTGGATCCCATGGTTGCCATGGTAACGGTCAGTGGGAGACTTGCTAATCATATGAAATGCATAGGAAGTGATAGCCTCCTGTTATAACGCTAACTTCTGACACTGTAGGGAGGATGTCAAGAAGCAACAAACTTCCAGGTTGCCAAACTTTTTCTCAAACTTTTCCAACCTTTTTCTCTTATCATATCTTTAAGACAGGGAGGTAGCCAAACTTCATGCTATATTTTGTTTGGTTGTCAACAATCTTCTACTTAACTTTTTAAACATTCTCAAAAACTTTCTCAACTTTTTCCAAACTTTTTTCAAACTTTTCCCAAACTTTTTTCACACCAACTTTTTGTCGGAGGTCGGCGCCCAATTCATGCGTCACCCCCTCCAGTGTATTTAATGGAATTTGCCTATCATAGCTCTCATGACAACTACTACAAACAATCACACGCCTGTACTAGGCATACAGACAATCACGCGCCTGTACAAGACATACAGACATTTACACGCCTGTAGTAGGCACACAAATCATCACATGCCTGTACTAACGAGACTGGCTGTAGGTATTTACATTGGCTGTATAAACAAGCCTGTATACCATTTTACATCTTTCCCTCTGTTCAGTGATTTCCAGTGGGCATCATTTTTGCAAAAATGTCAGGCTTCGGACAGGACATGTATCTATAGCATGCCTGTCTTGCAGTCTAGCTTGTCTTCATTTGTATAGTCTGTTCACTGATTTCCAGTGGGCTTCTTTTTTCTAAAAATGTCAGGCTTCGGACAGGACATGTATCAATAGCATGCCTGTCCTGTTCTTATGTATAGATTGTCAGGTTCGAACAGGACATGCATCTATAGCATGCCTGTCTTGCAGGGAAGCCTGTCTTCATTTGCATAACCGCCCTGTTCACTGATTTACGGTTGGCTCAGCATTATTCCTCAAGTTGTGTAGGTCTGAAAGAAACAAAGCAATAAGCTAAATTGTCGAAAATAAGACTAAATAATTAACTAATTACGTCGAAAACTTAACAAAAAAGATCAAGGAAGGAAAATAGAGCAGAAGATGCCACGCAGCACTTGCAAACTTAGCATTCATTCATAGGCCTCTTTTTGCACCCTGACTTCATAGCCGGAATGGCCGAGTGGTTAGAAGGGCGGACTCTTAAGTCGCAAGTGTGGGTTCGATTCCTACTTCCGGTTTATTTTTTTTAAAAAAGTTCGAGGTAGCTTAGCCAGCTAGTAACTTTTTAGGTGAGTCGAAAAGTTCTACGTTAGCCAAAATAAACTGGCATTCAGTATTTGCCATACAGACGTTCACACACGTGTACTAGGCATACAAATGTTCACACGCCTGTACTAATCGAGACTGCCAGTAGGCATTTTCATTGGCTGTATAGACAAGCTTGTACACCTTTTTACATTGTTCCCTCTGTACACAGATTTCCTAATGGTAGGGAAGAATATGAGTTTTAACTAATGGAAAGCAAACTTAGTTTATTGACACATGACAGTACTACGTTTGATGCAAAAAAAGCTTAAAGCTTCAAAAAAACAACGCAATGTAGGCTAGCGTGTTTGCTAGTCTTCTCAAGTTGATGTCGTCCGGCTAAAGCTCAACATAACAAGCATACAAACTTTGCCTCGCCCTGATCGCTGTTTACAAGATACCGTTCTAAAATTGTGCAAACATAGTCAAAAGCCAGTTGTCCTGAACAGGACATATATCTGTAGCAAGCCTGTTTTGGAGTCAAGCCAGTCTTTATTTGCACAACTCCCCTGTTCACTGATTTTCAGTGGGCTTCATTTTTGTAAAAATGTCAGGCTTCTGACAGGACATCTTTCTATAGCATGCCTGTCTTGTTCTGATGAATACGTTGTCAGGTTGAAACAGGACATGTATTATTTCAGCTGCAGCATAAGTATCCCGTGATCCTGATCTCTACAGAAAAGTGTGCCTGTTGTTCTTACGTTTAGGTTGTCAGGGTTGATGATGAGTAAACCATAGTTCTGAAGAAGAGGAGATGTATTACTTAAGTTTTTGATCAGTTGTCAGGGAGCGGGGGAGATAAGCATTTAACTATGTCTGTCTCATTCTTCGTTTCATCTTGTTAAAAACGGACTACAGAGGTTATGATATGTACCTTCCATTCATATTGCCATTATCTTATTTTTTCAAATAGTTTAAGATAAAGTTGACTTACATCTATCACATTTTAAAACATAATTCTTCACATAGTTTTACTTCCACAAAATACTAAATAATAACCCATAAAATAACAAAACAGTAACAAAGTTATTTTTCTGGGACGAATTCCTTTTCATTCTTTCAAGCAGTCCCCAGGGATGCACTGAAAATAGAACGGCTAAACTGCAATACATAGTATAAGTATAGAACAAGCTTATTTCGCTAAATTATTTTTGAGAAAACCCCTTTTCCAGTTACAATACGTGACAGAGTTTCCATTTCTCGCTTGAAAAGATTGAATATGTAAATTAGTTTACATATAGTTGTAGTGTGTGTGGGGACTACTGACAGCAAATCTAGCTCCAAATTAACTTTTTATACATTCAACTCATCTATCCAAAACATGATTAAAGTACGTGACGAGAAATATCTGTATAATTTTTATTTTTTAAGAACAAATTTTATTACCAATAACCAGCGGCGTTTCCACGATCCTGTTTCCCACTCCCTCTCCTGTTGTGCTTCCGTGATGGGCGACTATCGTCGCTGCTGTTGTCAGAGACTATGAAGTTCTTCAGATCCGTTCCGCTGTCAGTTTCGCTTTCACTGAAGAAGAACAATGCATTTTCATAATAAATTTGATAGTTGAAACTGAAACATAAACGAACTACGTCAGCAAATGCAAACAAGGCTATTCTTTGTTAGTCTTTTTATTTTTTAATATAGTAACTGGCGTTTTATTGCTTTTCTTACTGATTTCCAGTACAGGTTCCTTGTTCCCTTACCTTGACTCACACGACGACGTGGCTGAACTCTCGGAGGAGGATGAAGATGAACTCAACTTGACTCACACGTCGACGTGTCTGAATTACATCGCAGAACTGTAATGAGTGTTCTACATTGTAACTGTATGTAAATATATAGCATCATAAAATGTTTTTAGGAAAATTAAAAAGTCATCCAAACGGAAACACAGACGCAGGAGACAGTTGACTTCATCTTCATCATACTCCGAGAGTTCAGACACGTCGACGTGTGAGTCAAGGTAAGGAAACAAGGAAACTGTACTCGAAATCAGTAACAAAGACAATGAAACGCCAGTTACTATATTAAAAAATTAAAAAGACTAACAGAAAATAGGCTTGTTTGCATTTGCTGACGTAATACGTTTATGTCTCTGTCTCAATATTCAAATTTATTATGAAAATCGATTGTTCTTTTTCAGTGGAAGCGTGGCAATCGGTCGTCACGACACAAAACAACACAAAGAATAAAGCGAAAACGACTCTGCCCATAGCATCAACAGCAGCAACAGTTATCAGAGTAAATATAATTTTCCTGTTCCAAAAAATCTAAGCCGACATAATTTAAAATCCTGTTAAAATTTGCTACACTAGGAGCCAGCCCATCCCCTTTTCTAAGACAAATAAACAACCTTAGAAAAAATAGAGAAAATAAAGAAAACTCAAAATTCACTATCCAACTTTTGGCTTACACTTAGCGCAGAAGAGTCAGTGGAGCTGAAATCCTCCTCATAGTCAGCATCAGCATCCTCTTGAGGGCGCTCCTCGCTCCCCCCCTCCTGCTCCTTTAGACAGGAGGGTGCCGAAGAGAGGGATCAGGAGGGACCGGGTTTTCTACTGAAAAAACATAAAACACATAACGACATCAGGGGCGAAGTTGAGGCCGGTTTGACCAAATTTTGCGATTCCCCAGCCAGGGCGCGTGCAACAAACGAACTTGGACCGTTTTTGGGCCGCTCCAGGGCCCAGACTACCCAACCAGGGCCAAAAATGGTCGATTCTGACGCTTTTGTTCCCCTAAAAGGAACATGAAGGAAGATGTTCCCCTGAAAGGAACAAGAAGAAATATGTTCCCCTGAAAGGAACATGAAGGAAACTTTGATATTCACTTCCATTTTGTTCTAAGCTTTAGGCCGGAAATTAATTTTAGGCCGGGTATTGTCAGTATTTGGAAATCAAGATTTAACACTGCATTTGTGTGTTTTTCCACGATTTCGTTGATCAACATACGTCAAGGGTTTGTTCTTTTCTATCTTAAAGCAAATTTTCATTTTTCAAGATGTTCCCCTGAAAGGAACATGAAGGAAACTTTGATATTCACTTCCATTTTGTTCTAAGCTTTAGGCCGGAAATTAATTTTAGGCCGGGTATTGTCAGTATTTGGAAATCAAGATTTAACACTGCATTTGTGTGTTTTTCCACGATTTCGTTGATCAACATACGTCAAGGTTTTGTTCTTTTCTATCTTAAAGCAATTTTTCATTTTTCAAGATGTTTCCTGAGGAGAACATAAAAGAAACTTTCTTATTCACTTCGGTTTTGTTCTTCTTTTTCAAAGTTTAGGTCTGCAATTTATTTTCAATCTTAAAGCAAATTTTCATTTTTCAAGATGTTCCCCTGTGTGAACTATTTTCTGATATTTCCTTTAAATTCTATTTGAAATTATCTAAAATGAAGAAAATGTAGTGTTATCTTTATGAACAATAAATGAAAAATTGTCCTTCTGTGTGGGAACCTCGGTTCCTTAGCTAAGTCGTGTCCGCCATTAAAAAGTAGCGCAAAGTCAGTCTTCTTAAATTTCTGGTAAGGAGCGGCGGCTCTTTCTAACTGTGCTTCAGCGTTCAACGGGGGACCCCTTTTCGTAAGTTGGTTGGGGAACTTAGTTCCTCCTAAGTTGGGTGTGGGATATTTTCCTTTTTTCTTTCTCTTTTGTGAAGTGCCTTTGTTTTGTTTGCTGAATAATTATGGAAATATTTGTGTTTGTCCACGCCGTAAATTTATACCTTTCTATATTTTTGTCAATCGTATTTTTGTGTTAAAACCAGTAAACTCACGGTACCGTATTTGAACTGCCGGCGCCTGCTGTAGTTGGTTAAGGGATAGCGAGAGTAGGGACGAGATTCGAGTTTGACATGCGCACACTCACGAACCTAGCAGCTCTTCTTCTAATTTAAATTCATTCATTCACCGTGAGACACAAATATCTTTACACCTGAAAGGACGAAGGACCGGGAAGTTAGCTTTGATATTCACTTCCATTTTGTTCTAAACTTTAGGCCTGAAATTAATTTTAGGACGGGTAATGTCAATATTTGGAAATCGAGATTTAACACGGTATTTGTGTGTATTTTTCGATTTCGTTGATCAACATACGTCAAGGGTTTGTTCTTTTCTATCTTAAAGCAAATTTTCATTTTTCAAGATGTTCCCCTGAAAGGAACATGAAGGAAACTTTGATATTCACTTCCATTTTGTTTTAAACTTTAGAAAACCCCTTAATTCCTTTGTTAGTCGTAAATATTCAATTTCTAATATTTCTATTTCAAATATGCAAATTAGCTTTAGCTGTACAGAGAGACTATTCATCACATCTCTATCCATATATGTGTATAAATCTTCACCATCAAGAACTACCGTAAAAAATGTAGATCATTAACACTGGTTGCGCAGACGGAAATCGCCGGCAGTCCTTTTTTGCAGTTTTTTGTGGAAAGTTTCCCAGCGTCGTTCATTTAGAGAAACATTAGAAACGTATTAGAAGAAACAATATTAGAAACGATTTGTGCGTATATTATTCTTTTAAAAAACATATTTATGAGAAAATCCCTTATCTGGTTAATAGTTATAAGCACGGAACTCTTATATTTCTATTTCTAATATGCAAATTAGGTTTGGCTATTGAAGAACACTATTCATTACGTTTGTGCATATATACGTAAATCCTCAATGACGTGGCACGAATGAAGAAGTGTAATAATATCGTTTTCACGTGATCAGCAAAAGACAGACAAAGATCTCAGTTAAGTGTTAGACTTTCATATACATATACGGACTAGTTTCCAAAACTAACAGGAGTACTAAAAGCAGTCCCTGCTCTTCTCTTGTTTGCATTGTTCACTCCTGGTATCCTATTCGAACGGTCCATGTCAGCTAATTCAGTTGAAAAATGAACTAATAAAAATTTAATATTCTAACGATCTCTCCTTACTTCAAAGACCCGGGAGGCAGGATGTCCAGCTTTGATCAGGACAGAGCATTGGCCGGGGCTTCTGCATAACGCTCCTGTTCCAGTCGCATCAGGAGCTGAGACCGGATGGACAGTTTCGTCAACAGTTTGCCCTTGCAGCGTTTCAGGTAGGCCACACGAAAATGACGCAGGCTGAAGACTCTTCTAAAAAGGGAAACAGGAATAGAAAGAAGATAAAGGAACAGGAACATTAAGGAAAATATCTTATTCACTTCCGTTTCTTTCTGATTTTTCAAATTTCAGGCAGGGAATTAATTTTAGGCCGGGAATTCCTTTTCTGTCTTAAAGAAAATTACCATTTTTCAAGATGTTCTCCTGAGGGTAACATGAAGCAAACTTTTTTATTCACTTTCATTTTGTACTTCTTTTTCAAATTTTAGGCCGGGAATCGTCAATATTTGGAAATCGAGATTTAACACTGCATTTGTGTGTTTTCCCCGTTTTCGTTGAGCAACAAACGTCAAGGTTTTGTTCTTTTCTATCTTAAAGCAATTTTTCATTTTTTCAAGATGTTTCCTGAGGGGAACATGAAGGAAACTTTCTTATTCACTTCTGTTTTGTTCTTCTTTTTCAAAGCATCTTAAGGTGGTGGTATCCTTTTGTGCAGTGCTTTTGTGGTGATTTTTAGCCCTTTGCGTAAAGGATTAACGCCGTAGGAGTCAAAAATACCCGAAAGGAAACCAGCACCTTAAAGCAAATTTGATATTCACGTGACGGGGGTCCCGTAATCAGACATAGTTAAAAGCTGCAATTTACTGTTGTTCCTGTTGTTTAGCCAACAGGACTTGACTTGTTCACATTTTCAATACAAAGTTACGTCTCCATACACAATTTCTTTTCAGTGGAAGCTCTGTTTTTTCTTCCTTAAAGTACTCCTAATAGCGAAGTAGTGACTGTGATTATGTGGAAGTCGAAGCTCAACACTCGTTCACGCGCAAGTATCAAAATATGCAGATTAGTTCTCCTGTTTTGTGTGCAGGTGCGTCTGTTTGCGTAAGTTTGCGTATGTGTATGATTTCATATGATTAAGCTTGCATATGTGTACAAGACAGTCACCTGATTCTCGTTTTAATCCAGTCCAAGACGGCTAGAAGCTTTCGTTGACTTTCTAGCGGGAGTATAAAAAATATGCAAATTAGTTTCGCTGGTTTTCTTGTTGTGCATGCGTAAGCAGAAGTATGCATATGTAGTTGATTTCATCTGTCTAAGGAAAGTCACGTGGTTTTGGTGTTCAAACTTTCCGTGCTGCAGGCGCGAAATTTTTGTCCTTAGCTAGGGAAAAAGGAAATTGAAAAATGAAAAAGTAGTAATCTGAAAAATTAAAAACCACACGAGCACTGAATAGGGCTAACATCTTATCGATAGTCCGAAACAGCTTTTTTGAAACATTGAAACCTACTAAGCGATCATTCGTTCACCAGAATTCTACATACAAACAAATACACAGATGAAAGAAAAATGAAAAAAACGAAAAATACAGATACCAAGATAATAGGGGCTGACAGAGGAATCGAAGGGAATCAGGGCCTATCACCGGGCCCGGAGATTTAAAGCCGGGCCAAGGAGCGGGCGACCCCCTTATCAAAGCCGAAAGCTAAGTTGACCAAATAAAAAGGTATTATCATAATTATGATAATAATTATTTTTAATAAGAAAATGTAATAAGCAAAATACCAAAGGAAAAGAAGTGCAGCATTACGCATACCTTAAGCCTTAAGGGGGGAGAGTTACGAACGGGTTGGCACGACATCGTCGGAGAGAGCTACTTTTTCACTCATTGTTAGCCAACAAATCAAAGTAAAAAAGTTTAGGGTGGGCAACAATATATCCCACATATACCGTTTTTGGTAATATAAATTTTTGTGCGAAAAATGGGTTTTGTGAAAAAGGTTTTTCAGCTCTGGTGGATTAACGGTTTAATCAATTTTGAAACTTTTTGCCGCGAATGCTAACTATTTCTAGTACTAAATAATAAAAGTATTCCGGCTTTCGAACGTTTGCTTCCTTCTGCTGCTATCAAATTTTGAAATTTGGCAAAAAGTTGTGATGTGACCGTGCGCCGTTTTCGATCTAATAAAATTGGTAGCACCTAGCCTACCCCACTGTGGCTAAGTTTCGAGGATTTTGGTTTTCCGGTTAGTGTGCTAGCTCAGTTTGTGTTAAGAAGTAACCCTTATTTGTAGGCCTGAAAAGCAAGTAAAAATGCTTCACGAAAATGCTATGCAAATAAAAGTGGAGTCAAAAAGTTTTTGTCTCCGATTTTGCAGAAAAGGTGCTTATAGGGTTTCTTTGACCTGTTGAATTCGAATATCAAATCCGTTTTTCGATATGACGCTTCCTTCCTTCTGTAAACGCTTACGTCTTAGAGCTTTTTGGAGCGATCTTCACCTGTATTTTCAGAAACAAGCTAGCATTTCAAAACACTAAAGCGAGACTTAGTAACCTAACTTCCTGCACATCTTGGTACCATCACCGGATTGTAATAGTTCAGAGACAATGTGAGACTGTCCATCGGATAAGCTACGAATGCTTTGGATGAAAGAAGAATTTTTGGTGGCTTGTATTTGAAAACAATGTCCTTGAGCTTGTTTACTAGATTAAGTTTTGCGTGCATTGCATCGGTGTGCAATGAGTGTATTGCAAATCTTAAACAACAGCGAGAATTTAAGAAAGATGTCCAAGGAAACGACAGGAATCATACTGCAAACAAACCTTTAGCCATATTAACGAGAACAAAAACCCATTTGACAGCAACTTACAGTAGTAGCACCGGGTACGGTTGAAGTGTAGTCCGAAACAGGAGTTGTAGAGGAAGACGGAACCGCGTAGCCCCCGGGCAGACGATGTCGTGGAGAGCTACGAACGGAAGGCGCCGGAGGCAAAGGTGTCAGGCCATCCTTGTCTGGACGAGGAGTCGCGTCCAAAGCTAGCAGGGTTTTCAGTGACACTGATATCCTCAAAGGATGAACTGGGCGAGACGGGAGTTGAGGGGACAATATGATGCTAAAATAGAGAGTAAGCAAATAATATGCCTGCATCGACCATACACGTCAGTATCAATTTGCTTTCTTCGTTAGAGCGACAAAAACCAACTACGTACTAGCAGGAGTACATAATAACTAAGAATGTGACAAGCGTCACACTCTTAGTTACTAAGTTAGGGACATTATCTGCACGATAACGGCCCACCCCCCCCCCACAAATTAGACCCCAGCGACCCCCCCCACAAATGAGTACCTAGTACACATTTGTGTACCATTACTCGCTTGTATCTTTACGTGTTGAAGCTCGAAAGTGGCCAGCTGCTGACAGAACGTTTTTGGCTTCAACACATAAAGATACAAGCGAGTGATGGTACACAAATGTGTACTAGGTACGCATTTGTGGGGGGGGGTCACTGGGGTCTAATTTATGGGGGCGGGGAGTGGGTCCCCAACTTAGTAACTATGGGCCTTTTCGCGAATGGGTTAAATCTGTTAAAATTAACTCGATCCTTTTCGCGAATGGGTTAAAGGAGTTAAATTTAACTCGCCGAGTTAAGCACAGTTAAGATTTTTAACCCTTCGGTCATTCGCGAAAAGAGTTAAAAATTAACTCTTTTAACTCCACTCTTTTCGTAAATGACACGTGGAGTTAAAAACCTGCAGAGTTAAATTTAACTCTACCCTTTCATGAATGGGTTAAATTTAACTCGTTTAACTCGCTCACGAGATTTTACATTGAATTTTAACCCGCGTCTCAGCACGGGGTTAAACGAGTTGAAATCTTCTATCCTTTATTGTCACATTTTGAGCGCGTAATGAAGCTTTAAAAATGACAATGTTCTCCAACCAATGAAAGCGCAACACATACATAACTGCATTGGATGGTTCATAATGCTTCAAAATTAATTAAGTTCAGCGACCCCGATAACCCTTATATGCGTCCCACTAGATAGCCCAAAACAACATATTTAGGCCTATTTTTTACTATCTTCTGTGGAGTTGGGACTTCCCCGAACGACCCCGGCCAGATATCGAAATTCACCCTCGCTATTCCTGGTACCCAACCCAAAGTTTCTTATACAACAATCCGCTTGTCTCTAGCTTGTTCCCTGAGCTCTGCAACTCTGACACAAAATTGGCCTTTTTGGCCAAAATAGCAGTGAGGCCACCTTTGGCCGGCCGGCCAGGTGGCAAGCCGGGCCGAGCGGCGATAAACTATCAAAAAGGTTCACTTTCGCGGTATATACGTTGAGAAAAACCAAACTTCATCTGTTGAAAACGCCCAGATGTTTCTATTATTAAGTCAGAAAATTGCACTTTTCCGAGCGGACTTAACACTATATACATATATATATATATATATATATATATATATATATATATATATATATATATATATATATATATATATATATATATATATATATATATATATATATATAGAATTAAGGTTTAGTTTCGAAAAAGTTCAATTAAATACAAACGTACCTGACAATTAGTTATGTATGCAATAGCAGGCGATAAAATATCACAGGAAGCGTAGTAGCGTAACAAAAAGCGCAACAATTCTCTTTCAAAACATATACAGTTCCTCGTCTGCAAATATGCAAATTAATTTGGCAAGTTGTGTCATGTCAGCCTAGCAGAAACTTGTTGAAAAAAATTGCCGGAATTGGGAATCGAACCCACACTTCTGACTTTAAATTCCGCCGCTCTAACCACTCGGCCATCCGAACTCTTAAGAAATGGTGTCAAAAGGGGCTTATGAATGAATCCTACGGACATAGGCATAAGGTTCTGTGGA
Source organism: Trissonchulus latispiculum (assembly GCA_030248195.1). Classification (NCBI taxonomy): domain Eukaryota; kingdom Metazoa; phylum Nematoda; class Enoplea; order Enoplida; family Ironidae; genus Trissonchulus; species Trissonchulus latispiculum. The sequence goes on from JASAND010019274.1 coordinate 15,876, forward strand.
CCTTCTTCTTTGGCTGGACTGCCAAACGCAAAACACTGCCCAGTAGCAATTACAATAATTTAGTAACAATTCTGTCAGTATCTAGACAATTATACAATTCTGCCATGCAAATGATTTTTATAAAAACTTAATCAAAATTGGGCTTAATTTAGTTGTTGTTTTTGTTGGGAATTGTATTCTTACTTCAGCCTTAACTCTGTATACTCAATAAACAGTTGGTACGAAACTTAACTTGTTCCTATAAAACGAAATCAGGAAGGAAACTACTATGCTTAAAGAGATCCTTGAAGGCAAATTAAGACAAAAGGCTTAATAGTTCTCGTAGCGTAGACGTCAAGGCTGACTTCTAATAATCACAGATTCCTGGGTTCGACTCCCAGTAAGATCTAAACTTTTCTAATTGGATTTTCATAATGTTTAAGGCAATATTTAAAATCTATAGACCAGAAATGTTAATCGACAACAAGCATCATAATTATGCGGAAAAGGGGGCATCTCCTAAGCACATGTATATACGTTTCCTGCAACTGAAAAGCTGAAAAGGGGGCATTTCCTAAGCAAATTTATAGACATTTCTTACAGTAATCAATAATATGACATAATGGGACATTTTAAGAAAGCCCCCCGGGTACAGTCACAAAAATTGTCCTTGTGTTTTAAAATATTATGTAAAAGCAGCCCAAATTTTATTTTGTTAAACGAACACTTATTCTTCGGTTTTTCTTTTCATTGGTCCTCTACCGCTTTTCCGATTTTTCTTCGGACAACAAACCCCAGTCATCTTCTGAAATAAAAACGAATGTCTCATTTTTATTTAAATTTCAACCGTCATCTAACTTCTTGTTTGCTCATTAAAACTGAAAAATGTTCTAAATTGAAGCCATGTTTAAGTTAGAAAAGCTAGTTATATACGTTTTCCGTTTTAAAAATAGATTCTAATTTAAACCTTCGTTTTGTTCTCAAGAAATTTGATTTTGTTAGTGCAAGTGCATGTCAAATAATGAATGCCAGTTGATTTTGGCTAATGTAGAACTTTTCGACTCACCTAAAAGGTTTCTAGCTAGCTAACCTAGCAGAAACTTTTTGAAAAAATTTTAACCGGAAGTAGGATTCGAACCCACACTTGTGACTTAAGAGTCCGCCCTTCTAACCACTCGGCCATTCCGGCTATGAAGACAGGCTGCAAAAAGGGGCCTATGAATGAATGCTAAGTTTGGATGTGCTGGGTCGGATCATTTGCTCTATTTTCCTTCCTTGAGCTTTTGTGTTAAGTTTTCGACGTAATTAGTTAATTATTTAGTCTTATTTTTGACAATTTAGCTTTTTGCTTTCCTTGTTTCACACCTACACAGCTTGAGCAATAATGCTGAGCCAACAGTTAGCTAATTTAATACGGAAAGTTGAGTGTTGCAAAAAACTACAAAGACGAAAGTAATAAACAACTAATGAAGTGCTTTTAAAACGAAACTACTATGCTTAAAGAGATCCTTGAAGGAAAACGAAATAGAAGGCAGCACGAAAACGTTGCTACGCCAAAACAATGAAGCAAACATTAGCAAGGAAATTGAAAAAACATGTCGAAAAAAGGAATGAAGAAAAATAATAAAAATCAAGAAAACTACAATAAATACACAAAAAGGGAAGAGAAACAGAAGAGAAATAAAAGAATCGCTATGTTTCACCACACAGAACTATACGAAAACGAAACTAAAAACTTTAAAGAACAAGTGACACACCAATAGCGTCAAGATTTGGCGAGTGACATACCAATTGCCGGCGCAAAATAAGCTGCAGAGTGGTCAAAACAGCTTTCAAAGGTTACTTTAGACAAGCACGTGATAAATAGAAAACATCGAAACTGTTTTTATGTCTTAAAACGTTATTTTTACATGAAAAAAACGTTCGCAAACATTGGTCAAGGAATGTACAACTGCGGAATATTATGACTTCCACCTTAGAAAAGCCTGTACCCATTCGTGCCCACTGTTCCCAAAATGGGAACAAGTTAGATTTAGAGAAATTCAAACATGAAACAGTCGAAATGTTGGTTTTAGAATGGAAAATGATCAAACTAAACAATCTGGTGCCATTTTATCAAAGCTATCTCAAATTTTAAAATTCTGGCAAAACGGGTTAAGAAGCAAATCAGAGTACGTTTACTGCAATTAACTCAAGCACAACAGCAACATGCCACCTGTCCGATTCGCCCCACCACTACGTTGCAAGTAGCTGGCATTATATCATTTTTGAGAATATTTTTTGATCACCTTTGAAGGTCATTTTAAGTGATCTTTTGTTTCCTTCTCTGTTCTCATATTCAAATGATTTCAAACCTGTGCAACATCTGCAAATTCTGGAACGACCTCAAGACTTTTTCTCTGTCTGGTCCCTTCTCTTGATCATTGACAATTGATCTAACCCTTAACTTTCCAAATGATCCCTGAATTCGACATCTGCCTGCATTGATGTTCATTCAAATCAGCCTATCTCTACTAAAGATGTTCCTCCGACAAATTGGTGTCACAGCACCCTGCTGCGATGTTCACTCAACAGATCAACTCACCGTCCACAAAAGCAGTGTCACCTCATTCAATACCTCCAACCTATTATATACGGAATACATGCTCTTTAATCTTTGGAGCTTCAGAAGCTAAGTTTTCACGTTTTTGGCTTAGATTTATAAAAATGTGCAAGACCAAAATGCTACAAAGCTAGAATTCACGCTACATGCAACACCCTTGATCAGTGAACGTTGTTCCTAAACTTCAAATTGTTTCAAATAGGGTATTCTAAATTCTGAACAGCGTTCAGTTTTAAACTTCATTTTGGAAGAACCTTCTTGCAATCTTTATTAGAATTCCAGCAAGAATCAGTACTCTCTGATTGCTGTCAGTTGTATTTACAGAAACTGAACACTGAAATCGGCTACAACTTCCACTTAATCTTCAATGCGGACCACTTGGCGCGACACATGGCCAAAGCGAAACCTTGAAAGAATGACTCACCTTTCCCACAATGACTCACCTTTCCCACAATGACTCACATTTCCCACTGCCTCCAAGCAGGAAGAAAAATTTTAGATTATCAACAGTGTTTCTGTATTGTTCCATATAATATGTATATTGCTTCTACCTATGGTCCACCGGACCAGTATGTTGAGTTTTGTTGTATGCTTCTGGGGCCAGCTGGCACGGACACTAGCAGTCCCCCTTTCCCGCCCATGTCAATTAATTGTCCGAGAGTTAAGGGGCGGCAGCCTTCGGGTGGAGCTGCCGAGGTGCGTTCATCACATAGATGGTGATGAACAAATCTCCAGCCTTGGTAGTCGCCTCGGATAATTGTGAAGACAATTATTCGGTGTCAGCCAAACACCCTTCCCCAATAGTCAAAGCTTAAAATTATTGTGGCTGACACTACTCCTAACCGGTGCACATCCAACTGGAGTGGGGCGTATGGAAAAAATGCCACCTGTCTTTTAGTACCAGATGCAATCTCTCCAATGCGTTACGTTTTAACTGAAGTATCCTAAATCCCTTTACTAAACCAATTCTAAAACTTTTGCCACAAATAATAACTGTGATTATATACTACTAAATATTAAAAGTAATCCGACTTTCGAATATTGCTACCTTCTTCAGTAATATCAGATAAAAGTTTGAACTTTTGCAAAAAATGCGAGGTGACCATGCACCGATTTCGATCCAATAAAGTTGGCAGCCCCTAGCCTATCCCAGTTTTTACCAGTTATCAGGCTTTAATAGGGGTAAACTGTGGCTAAGTGTCGAGGATTTTGGTTTTCCCGTAGGTGCTAGTTCAGCTTTTGTTTAGAGAACTGTTTATTGGGTACTTTGACCTGCTGAAATCACTAAAACGCATCCCTACTCGTATCCTAACCTACACCGACTGGTTTCTTTATTATTCCACTATCCCTTCATACAACTAACGACGTTCAAAGAATTTCTTAACAACCGTAGCACGCTTTCCAGCGCCGCCCAAGACAGCAGGGCTTAGTCCAAATCTTTTACGGAAGCCATAACTGGCTGGATTAAATTGTCGCTTCTGAGCATCAAAATTTCTTTTCTTCCTCTTTCCTCCTGCTAAGATTGCCGGACTGATTCCGTATCGCTTAGTCAAGTCAATAAAATCTTCATCATCACTTCGTTTATCTATGGTGGAGTATCGAACATCACGGACGCACCTGTAAAACGCAGTTGATAGGGGCAACGTTGATGCACGCCCAAAAAAGTTACATTGTTTTCGACACGTTCTATATCTGAAAATATGAAAATTATATACTATCCTTTATACATATAAACCTTACCAATGATTTTCCGTGTCGCAGTATTCTCCTGGCTGACAAACAAGGTCGCTGATACAATAACCGTTGATGCTGTACGCAGACAGCCCAATAACAAGGATGAATCGTGTCAACACTAAAAAAACGTGAAAATGAAAGTGACCAAATGTCGCAGTTCTTAAGTTGTCTTAGCGCGATAAGCAGGAGACCGCCGGTTCGAGTCCCGTCAAGTGCCTAATTTTTCGGGCGCTTAGTGGGGTAACTGGGCGGGCTGTAACCGAGCGGGCCGAGTAAACATTTTCACGGGACGGGCCGGGCCGCTAAGCAAAAATTCGGCCCGTGCAGGTCTCTAGTAAAAAGTATAACCGAGCCCCAGAAGAAAACCCATTTCAAACCGGTTTCTTCTTTGAACTTCGCATGTTCGCTGTGGGTGCATTTACTTTTTACGCGTTAACAAAAAATACTAAGGATAGAAATTATAAAACCACTTACTTGTTTAATTCTATGGCACAAGTGGCTGATGCCTTCTGAAAGCTAACGCGATTCTTAACCTTATGACTGGCTTTATCGCATTCATACAGAACCCGAAAAGTCAGTAGAAGAATTAGTTGATTGACTGCTTGAATAAATGAATTGATTGACTGTTCATGAACGGAATGGGAGGTCAGATAAATTTTCAAATTCAGCCTTATTGCAGTATTGTTCTAGAAAATTCAAAGGAATTATCAAGGCAGTCTTTATTAAGAAGATTTATATAACACTAACTGTATTGTACTACTGATTTATTTTTAGCTGCGAGGTTACTTACGTATTTTGAGTCAGTATCTGTAAAAACCTAGAACATCCCACGGTTGTATTTTGTAGTCTTGTAGCGTAGTATAGGGAGAATGGGAGAGTACAAACCCCGCAGACTGGCCAAGAAATAAAAAAGTAATGTAAAGAAAAGAAGAGAGAAAAAGTAGACCCATCCACGGTTTTAGTTTGGGTTTTGGATCCCATTATAAACTCTTGGTGTTCCCAAAAACTGCACACATTTTCAGCGAATAGCTAATTTTCAAAAATATTTTCAAAGATTACTGGAAATTTTTGAAATAGCTATTTTTAATCAATTTATTAACTTGCTTATTATTATTAACTTACTTACTTTCTTATTTATTAACTTACAATCCAGACTTTTGCCGGGGTGACCGTTAGTCGCAGTCTGGGTAAACTCCCTAGAATCGATCCCTGAATGTTAATGTATAGTTGTAAGTGGTGACTAAAGCAAAAAATCGTGGAACATAACAAAATACCACTGCTGTGTGGGTAGGGCTGTTCCCGGGCCGTGTAGCGGGCTCCGGGCCCTGGCCAGCCCGGACCCCGCTACACGGCCCGGGAACTTTCTTATTGAGCCCGGCCCGGACCCGGCCCAGAGGGTCTCAAAATCCCGGCCCGTTACAAGCCCGGTCAAATCTCCTGGCCTACCGGGCCCACCGGGCTCGCCGGGCTCATCGTAACCAAGTCTACAGTTAGTGTTTATTGCCTTTCTGTTGCACTTTTACTTGTGAATGTATAGCTAAAAGTCAAATTACCTTCTCACACACTTATATGAAGACTTGGTGCCGTGCTGAGATATTGGCATTGAGAAAATGCTTCTTTTATAATTTCCTTGTCCTAAAAGAATTATATACTTTTTACTTAAATTTGTTTTGATTTGATTGGTTTTTGAATGACAATTGCGTAGATTTGTTCACGGACCCAGAGAAGTGCCAAACCGGCATGGCGTCGCCCATAGCTCAAAGTAGTAGCTTTCAAAATCAACTCATATTAGGCGCGATCCGGAACAATTTGAGTTGTGAGTTTGCATACTAAGAAAAGTAGATTAATCCAAATTTATTCATTAACATTCAAGCAGTTTATTTGCGATGTCTTCTACAATGATACATCGGTTGTTTCTTCAATTATTATATAACACTACTTATCGAGCAACCCCTTGATGGCTTAATCATAGATGATAAGCGTCTTTTTAGCTAAGTCGTCTAAGTCGAACTTCAGGAAATTAGAAGGGCTCACAAACGGACAAATCGACTGTAGTAATTTTACATTTTAGAAAGTTTCAAAAGTTAAGCACGATCGTAAGGGTAAAACATTTGTTGCTACGGTGTAAGGTATAAAAAAGTAAATTTGTGTGTGTAAATCAGAGCTGTCAGATTTCGAATTTCATATCGGAACAGCCCTATATGTGGGTAGACATGGGCGAGTACTCTGCGCTGTGCTATATGCTATGCTGGCCTGTGGGTGGAACAAATCGAAGATCTACTTTCTCCGAGGACTAAATTGAAAACCTCATAAGCGCACAACGCGGCCTACTTTCTGTAGTAGCACTTTTATGTACAGATTAATACAAAGCATAAAAAATATAAAAGATCATGTGCTCCTATCTCCGGATCCCTTGATTTAGAATTTCTGAGTGCACAGCTCGTCTGCTGGCGCAATCTATACAGGCAGAATTGTTACTTCTGTGGATAGTAGTATCATGATCGAAAGACTGCCAACACACTACAGACTACAGAGATAGTGGCATTGCATCTAGCAGAGGTGTTAGCTTCAGGAATTTGACAATGTCAAACTGTATTGATACCAATTTGAAACATTACCTACATCTATTTCGTACAAGCACGCTTTACCAAGGGGAATGAGGGGAGGGTCGGTACAACGGCTAGCAAAATCAGGTCCAATGAACAGGGGACAGTGTCTGGAAAGGCGTGTTATAAACAAAAATGAATCCGAAAATGACAACAATTGTTCAAGTTTTGAATGAAAGATTTTTCTAAAACATAACCAAAAACTGCTTAGCTTACCTTAAATTTAGCTTAAAATCTTCAAAAATTGCAGTTTTTCTGGAAATTTTTTTGCTTGGACCCTCCCAACAAATTTGGGATACGGTACAAAGGCAAGTAAAAATTGGACTAAAACAAGAGGTACAGGAACTCTCAAGAATGGGTGCCCTTGTTAATGTATGCGTAGAAATTACGATATTATGACGACGATGATTCTGGAACTACATGATATAAAAATATTTAACAACAGATAACAGTTTGAAGAAATAAAACTATGAATGCATGTTGCACACATTTTAAAAATTATATTCTAAATTCCGTCCCACATTCCACCAGCAAAGCCTGCCTGCCATTTTCGCGAAACGTGCTTTCCACCACCCTGAACACGACCTTTGAAAGAACCCCCAGAGTTAATCAAATGGCCCAACAGAACCAGAACGAATGTGATAATACCACAGGATATGATGATGATCAATGCCCACAATGGCATACCCAAAACTAAAATCAACGAAAGTATGCACCAATCAATCATAAAATTTCAAATTCGCCCTATGAAGTAATGATTGGAAACCGCCAAAAGGAAGCCTACTAGATCAAGCTTGTACATACTGTTTATTAAACTACCTGTACTCCCTGAAGCATCTTACTTCTACTAGTGTTATTGACCGGTCGGCTTTTCAGATAGAACGTTAACCTCTACACAGGAAACTAAAATCGAAATCGGATCTAAAAGGATAACCACCAAGGCCCCACTTTAGCTACTCTTGCTGACTGCAGATATGGCAAAGGTAAGCTATTTTGGCAGCTGTGATTATTCATAGTGCTAGTAACTCACAGAGACGGCTGCATCGTTTACATCCGCCAACCTGCATTGGTGTTATTTGTTGGCCGGGTAGAAAGCAGCCAGCTGGCTGCAGGCCACTGGCTGATGAAACAACAAACTGTACTCATTCGTCAACTACATTAGCCCGTATCAGATTTGTGCCGTTAAGGAATTTCCCGAGCTTCCAGAACTTGACTCGCTTCTTAGACTCAGCGGGCTCGGCAGCCCAACTGTAACGGAAGTAGGCATAGGAAAGATTGATAAGCCTGCTATGAGAGTTCAGCTGATGGTCCCGTGGTATAGTGGTTAGCATGTCTGCTCCGGAGTCAGAAGGGCCGTGGTTCGATCCCCGGTGGGACCAATTCTTTACTTTCAATGGTGAGTGAAAAGCTGAACCTCCCTCTTCCCTTCTCTCTTCTAGGTCCTGGTTTCGTGGGTACGAGCGTGCCTAACGCCTCCCGTTCGGGCTTGTCCTTGGTTTCTTCCTGATTCGCCAGCCCTGGTAGAAGCGCTACATGTGTCGAGGCTGCCTCAGGACCTGGATTGGACTTCTGTCTCCGGTCCCCCAGTAGTTGCTTCTGGTTGGTTGGATCTAAAGAAGTCTGGAACGTGTGTCGGGGAGCACGGATCCCTTGGGCTCAGAATGCCCTGCGCTGGATGCGCTCTCGGTTCGATTCCGAGTTGAGTAAGCCGCGGGACGCGTCTTAATTGAAACCCGGGGGAAATGTAAGGGAAGTAGGCATAGGAAAGATTGATAAGCCTGCTATGGGAGTTCAGCTGATGGTCCCGTGGTGTAGTGGTTAGCATGTCTGCTCCGGAGTCAGAAGGGCCGTGGTTTGATCCCCGGCGGAACCAATTCTTTACTTTCAATGGTGAGTGAAAAGCTGAACCTCCCCCTTCCCTTCTCTCTTCTAGGTCCTGGTTCCGTGGGTACGAGGGTACCTAACCCCTCCCGTTCGGGCTTGTCCTTGGTTTCTTCCTGATCCGCCAGCCCTGGTAGAAGCGCTACAAAACGATCGTGTTTTTACTTTCTGGAAGAGCTAGTTTCAAAAATGATTGAAGCAAAGTATGCTGGACTGGGCCCGGGCCTGCCGCCCTAGGAACCGAGTCGCTGGGAGCCACTTCAAATATCAGCCACAATCCAAGTTCGCATAAGATATCAATTCGTGCTATTAAGACAACCAACTTCAGTCCTATTCTTTCACGGCAAACAAAGCCACAGGTTTAAGCGTAAGATTGACTATAACTACCGTACTTGTTTCCTTTTCTGCTTCCACTTCAATGACAGTGAAAGGAATGCTGATATTTTCAAGGAATCGTTGCAGTTTCGTGCGAATCCCATCTGAGGCTGAATTGATTTTTTGCAGAATCGTAGCCAAACTCTGATATGTCTTTTCAGGCACCGAATCTGAGACTGACAGGAAGATAAAGGATTGGCTCTCCTTTTCTGAGCTGTTTGTAGTGGAAGCCTGCCAACTGAAACAGAAACTAAAACTTTAAACGATTTACTACATAAATATTATTCACTAAATTCGTGCAAACAGAGGCTAACCCTAACATAAGGTCGGATCTGAGGGGATTGTTTTAAGAGAACTTTGATGGAGACTGTTTACCGCAAACGAAGTTCTCTAATACATAGTGCATACGCATAACAATTTAAAATAAAAACTCAGCAATCTAAACGTAACCTATGCTTCTTTTATACAATCTCCTACAAATTGCATTCTTGCATACCTAGGAATACCTAGAATCAGTATGTCTGTTTCACAGGCACTATTTGACCATCTACGTCGAATAATCTGGCTGTACACTTCGCCCAGAATTTTCTTTGTCAGAAAGCCAGGTCGCACCATTTCCAGAGAGTACATTTCGGCACATTCATAGAGTGTGTCAAGGTTGTGTTCCAGCAGTTCTGTCGGCTGACTGAACAAGGCAATGCCTATGGTTGCTGAAATGTTCGGCGGCCGGCCACACACATACTTAGGAGTTCTGGGAAAGCTCCAGTCACAGTGCATACAGTTACCGATGTGTTTCACTTTCAGGAGTGAATCAATGTCTCCGGCCTTAGTTCGACTTAGAATGCCGCTGGGATCACAGATGTAGGGAATACCATGATACTGTAGAGAACAGTATCGTCTGAATCGGTACATGTCCATCGGTTCTGGAAAGGTACAGGGAGTTACGATATCGCGTCGCTGAATACTTTTAGTCTTCCGAGTTGGAATGCTCTGAATGAGTAAACTATTGGGAAGTTTGGTACTTGATGTTGCATCGGCAAAATAGAACCAGGTTTCCTGTATTAAGCAGGAGGTCAAGAAAGTAAACAAACTTAAATATGGCATTAACCTGACCCAACCAAGGCGATTGTGTTAAATGGCTGACAGAAATTCATGGATTAAATGATACTGGAAATGCTACTATCAACCAATAAGTCGAATCTGAAATACAGAAACAGTAGTATTAGAAGCATTAGACCTAGAAGTGTTTGGGAATGTACGAAATGTAGATTTGTATAAGTGTTTTCAGAGTTCCAAAGCAGAACGTAGAACGCAGCTTTTCGATTTGTAATTTTTTTGTTTCATCAATATTAGATTACAACGAGAGCTTAAACTCATATTATAGCGAGTGACCTTAAGAATAGCTGGATCGAAAACTTACTGATTCAGAACCTGTTATATACAGGGGTGTATTCAGGATTTTGAAAATGGGGTGTCCCATCGGTCCTTGAATCGGGCCTCCGGGAATTTTCTTCACGGCACAACTCTAATGAAAGCGTATATAAGTAGATTTTGTGCGACTTTGGATAATCTATGCACAAATAGAGAAGTTCTTTAGCTCGCGCCGACTTTCCGTTCTTCTAGCTTAAGGCAGTTTTACACGTAATTGCCTTAGATTAAAAAGTTAGAGACTTTCCGGTCAAATTTCCTCATTCCTGCCCCTGCGAAACTTATGAAGTGGTCACCGGTCCGCGCAGCGGGATCAAACAATTTAAAAGAGTTAATATTAACTTAATCCTTTTTGCACACAGGGTATAAGAACTAAACAGTTATTTTAACTCGGTAGCTGGGATAAACGAGTTAAAAGTCTGGCGATATAATTGACTGCTGCCGCAAATAACCTATGGTGCTGAAATTAGTTAGTTCAACAATCTCCCTGGTCATTTTCCTACACTTCTTGCAATAGCTGGTATCTGCCTATCATGCTGAAATATACAAGTCATGACAATAATATATACATTTTTATTTCGCCGAAGGCGAAATAACTGTAATGGGTGAACCCATTTTTGAACTGAAAATTTTTATGGCTCAGCCAAAGTGGCTAGGTTTAACGTGTAAAGCTAGCTGCGCACTTTTTTTCATAAGGGGGGTTCTCTGGTCAAAACGTGAAACGATATAAAAATTTAAAAGGAAAACTAGCTGGAGAAGTGAATTTTAAAAATTCAAATGAAAATTTTAATTTTTACAAAGGTTGAACTAAGCAGTGGGCGAAAAATAAATCATTTTCTTGTGTTCTGCAAAATTCATACAGTTCCCCCGCTATCAAGAATTTGATATTCAAGCAATATTTGCATTTGCAATATATGCAAATGAGACAATCATGATTTATTGCATCATTTTGATACTGACTGAGTCGTGGTGCATTGCGTGCTCGGATGAATCTTGGATGAAAATATTTTATAATCCCTGCGTATTGGTTCGATATTTCGTCGTACATTGGCGAAACAGCATGGCCAACGATTGTGGAACATAATTTAGTGTTCTTCCCCATTTTCTCTCCACCGAGCTCAAATGTTTACACTTTGCATATTCGCTCTAAAATTTTCTATTGCTATGTTTTTCGACCTCGCTTTTGAATCAATGAAATTGTTTTTATCTGGTATTGATTATTGATTCCCCAAGGGGGACTAAGAGTATTACCAATTTTTTGTATCCTAATTTCCAGAAAAGCTGCAAATAGGATATTATGGATCACAGGACACGAATCCAAAAAAGGCTGCTCTGCTTAGGCTTTTCTTTAGCGTAAGCTAACATTAGCTTAAGTTTATATTAAGCTAATAATAAAAGACTGAATCGAAATACGGACTCAGATTAGACTAATTCATGCTCTGAAATTTATGCTCTGAAAACAACTTGGTTTCTTTCCGCATCCTTTGGAATAAAAACCTAATTTCGCTATCCCGAATAAATCATTGGCGTTATTAGAGCTCAGCGTTGTAGAAAATGATTGGACCGATCTGGAACATCTTGTTAACGAGGATATGGTGTGGTGGAAGTATTGACTGAAGCTTCCCCAACGGAAATATTGCATATGGTAGAAGTTGATAGTCTAATATGGGTGTCGTTCGAAAAGCCTGATTCAGGCATAAGCAAGTCTGCGCCGTTCTCACGCAGAATCTATCTTTGTTAAGGCGAAATCTTACCGCTTTTAGGAGTAACTTGTTTAATTGTCATGTTGAAGGGTTTTCTACGGTCCTTAAGTTTAAATAGGGCCCGAGCTTGATAACTTATCCTGCACAGATTTCCTTGACACAAATCCAGAGCCACTTGATGCTGTAATTGAAAGGAACTTCATCAGAGATTTCAGTAAATTGGATAACTGACGAATTGAAGACATGGAGCTGCCTTCTGACTAGCCCCCCCTTCATTCTTGTTACTTTTACGTAGAAATTTGATTACGAAGGATCAAAGTGAGAAAGCGAGAAAGCTGATGAAACCTCACAGGTCTGACAGAGTTTGACTCTTCCAAATTTGCATGGAATCGTAAGGTTCAAACAAGAGGACCCCTAAAAGGGGTGTGGTTCTGCATCTGAGATATTATGTTAACGTAAACGGAAGACTTTGGAACTACAACTTGCAATTTGTATTTGATTCATAACTCTGCAAAGCAGACTCTAGTTGCTAGTTCGGCCTGCTTCTGTATAAATACGTTCTCGCTGATTCCGACATTTTGCGAAGTAAGCTTTCTTTTGTCCAACTTTGCCAGACCAGTCACCGTTTTCAGGTTAAACAATGGTTTGTCACTATGCCACCATACGTGTGCTTGGGGGGCTGGGGGGGGTCGCACCCCCCAGACCTGAGCTCACCCCCCCAGAGGGGTCCCTCACCCCCCCCAGAATCCGGATTTTTCCGGTAAAAAACCGGGAAAATCCGGTTTTTCGGCGGCCTTCGGCCGCCCTTCACCCCCCCCCAAATTTCCCCTCCTGCACATGTCTGTATGCCACCTAGTGTTTGAGGCCGGCCGGCCTAAGCCGGCCGGCGGCCGGCCCCCGGCCGACGACTTTTTCTAGCCGGCCGGCCGCCGGCCTACCGGCCAGCCGACCGGCCGGCGGCCGGTGAGGCCGGCCGGCTAACGGCCGCCCGGCCGGCGGGCCGGCCGCCGGCTGGGATACAAATCTCCAATCAGAAATTTACAAAATAGAGAAACTAACCGTAAAATGAACTCCAAATCTAGTTATCTAGTTATCTAGCTAATTTTCTATGCTATGCTGTGCTATTTTTCTAAGATAACATTCGAAAATAAATATCTTACAAGTTATACTACTGCACTGCAAATTACTTTAGGCCGGCAGCCGGCCGGCCGGCCGGGTACCCGCCCGCCTCCGGGCGCACCGGCCCCCGGGCCGGCCGGCCGGCGCCCCGGCCGGCCGGCCGATGGGCTCGGCCGGGCCGGCCGGCGATCGGCCGGCCGGCAGCCGGCCGGCGGCCGGCCGGTGAAACCCCGGCCGGCCTCAAACACTAATGCCACCGGCATTTTAATGCATTTTAATAGTGAGTGGATAGTGTTTGTTGCTCGGCTTGCGACTCGATGTGCGTATGACCAATTTCCTATATGGCTAGAATATCTAATCGAAAGTTACACTTCGTCCCCTTGATCATTATAGACACAGTTTAAGCAGTGCATAAAAAGCTTAGCAACTTTGGCTGGATTGCTTCATTAAAATGCAACTTTTTAGGTTATGAATTTCAAATGCATGTATATCGCTCGCATAATCTACAAAGTGGAGAAATTACGTTTTAGCAAGATTCCGAGGTTCACATTCACATTCATCAGCAAAAAGTATACAATCAGCCACAGCAAATATTGTCTTAATGCAACCAACCGGTTTTCAAGTTGTCAGTGAACTACATTCCAAATCAACAGACTTAATTTGCATAAATACTGGCTTCCCTGAAAACTTCTAATAAAAAGTTTTAAGGGGGGGGGGGGCAGTGAAGGCAATTACGCAGCAAAAATTCCGGTTTATCAGGAGAAGAATGTAGAGGGGCACATAAATTAAACCTAGCCTACGCCCAACAACAACTTTGCTCAACACAGACCTCATCAGCTAAAACAAAAATAATCAAAAATTAAAGAAACTAGAATGTCAAAATTCAATGTACTAGTATGCCCCCTTCGGTTAAAAAATGAGCGCAACCATATACTAGCCCTATGCTAAAGATAGGCAAATCTTGAATTGATATATTTTCTGTAGTGTAATTCATACCTATAGTCCGTGTAAGTAGTTCTGCCTCCAGGCAGAACAAAAAGAGTAGAACAATCAGAAATTGATTATTGCGAAACGCGTGGGTTCGGGTAAAAACAGTGTAAAACTAGGAAACAGAAGCGTCATTCGACCAGACAAGCAATTTGCATTAATGCAGTCATAGCTTTTATCGTTTTCATATACATTTCAAATCAAGTACGAAGGGCGAAGACTGCTGTTACCCCACCTACTGGAACTACAACTCTTTGTACAGCACACCAAAAACTCCAACACCAAGCTGGGCAGAAACGACGTATCTGTTTAAAGAGAAAAAATATAATCAAAAAACCAATATTGGACCACACCAACTATTTGCCGCTACAAACACAAATCCAAAAACCCACGTATAGAACTAATCAAAGGCTGACACCCGAAAAATTGTTTTGGTGGACAGACCATTGCAGAGATGAGATCAAGGCCGACAAAGCAGGGACCGGGCCGCGCAGACCTGGCTTCCAGTCAGGGCCGGGCCGGGCCTGAGGAAAAGTCAGTACGGGCCGGGCCGGGCCGCGCAGCTTCCGACGAAAAGACCCGGGCCGGCCCGGGCCTGTTCGGCCCTGCCAAGCTCTGACGTTTTGCACATTAATTTTTTGCAAAATTAATTTGCACAAATTATACACTTTGCAATTCTAAGAATTGATTTTGCCTTCCTAAATTCAAAATTTCTTGCTTTCTTCGTGTCAAATGAGACTGACTAAAGTTAAGTTAAATCTACTACATACATATGTAACTGTTTCAAACTCAATTTCAAACAACAAACAAACAAACAAACAAACAAACAAACATACAAACAAACAAACAAACAAACAAACAAACAAACAAACAAACAAACATCCAAACATGTAAAACATTTAACTGTTTCGGTAAATCGACCTCAGGCTAATTTAGTACATTTAATGCTAATTTTCTTAGCAAGGTAGGATGCTGAAATATTCGTAATGCACTGTTTTTTGAGAGAACATGAACTTTGGATCTCGAGAATACGATAGTGCGGCAGAACACAAAATTCTAAGTGTCTCAAAACTTCATAGAAGAATTTTTTCAAAAATCAGACTTTTCAGGGCGCTCAGGGGGCGCCTACAAGGCGCTCAGGGCCGGGCCGGGCCAGGGCCTGACGTTTTTTACACAGGGCCGGGCCGGCCCGGACAGACCTGAAATTTGCACAGGGCCGGGCCGAAATAGTCGGCCCTGATCTCATCTCTAGACCACTGTACTGATCGGCATATCGATCTACAAAAAAGTAAACCGCATACCAAACCCAGTGTGCGTGGGTACAGGAAAACTGTCAAAAACTCCAGTGCATCCGGTGTCACAGCCTAATGTTTCCCCCCGGCTGATTTTTCCCCCCGGAAAAATCGGCCTAGGCTAATCTTTCCCCCTCGGAAAAATTAGACTAGGCCGATATTTCCCCCCGGAAAAATAAGCCTAGGCTGATTTTTCCGCTTTCACTTTTCCCCCCGGAAAAATCAGCCTAGGCTGAACATTCCCCTGAAAATCAACCTAGGCTGAACATTCCCCTGAAAATCAACCTATTAGCCTGAAGTTGTTCCAGAAAAATAGTGTGTGCGCCATGACGTGAGTGACTTGTGCAAAATCTGAATATAGTAAACATATTGCCGCAAGCAATTCAGTGTGTATCATATAAATTAACACAATCTTAACCATGTGCAATCGGTTAAGTTTTGCGAATTTTAGACACAGGTGTGCGTATACGGAAGAATCACCGAAAATTTTTACCCCGGAAAAATGTCGCCGGTGAAATTCTCCCTCCCCCGGCAAATATCACCGGTGAAATTGTTCCGTGGAAAACATTTTACCGCTGACCTGCAATCAAATTTTTAAAAGCAATTTACCACTTTCGCATCAATTTCTTTTCTTTTCAGTTTTAAAAAGAGTCCTTGCACGAAACGACAGGAATTATTGTAGTTTTCTACAAAACTGTTCCTGTGCGGCCAGTCAAGGCGTAAATGCTTGCATTTTCCACTAACGTAGCAATTGTATTTTCTACAGGCATTTGGAATAGTAATCCTGCAAGAATTTCCTGTAGTAAATATGTACTAAAGAAACTTGTACTTTTTAATGGAGCTTCCTGCTAGAAAGCTTCTTTGGAAAACTTCAGGCTAATGGGTCAATTTTCAGGGGGAGTGTTCAGTCGAGGCTGATTTTTCCGGGGGAAGAATAATCCTAGGCTGATTTTTCCGGGGGGAAGAATCATCCTAGGTTGATTTTTCCGGGGGGAAAAGTAAAAGCGGAAAAATCAGCCTAGGCTTATTTTTCCGGGGGGAAATATCGGCCTAGTCTAATTTTTCCGAGGGGGAAAGATTAGCCTAGGCCAATTTTTCCGGGGGAAAAATCAGCCGGGGGAAAGATTAGGCTGTGACACCGGCATTTCAAACGCCCATTTTTAATGGGCATATGAACTACAGAACTATTTTCCAATGGGCGCATGACAAACCTGTGGGCTTATGAATTTTGGAGCAATTTTGAAAATAGGCATATGAATTGCTTTGCTTGCAGGCAGTTTATGACAAATGAATCGACAATTTGACAATTTTTGTCGGCCTACACTAACGTTTATCAGAGTACAATAACACATAGCTCGACGAACAGGTCTTCTTCTATGCAGTCGCATTTACGAGTAGAATAAGAACACAACAACTGTTCAAAGGTCAACAATAGCTAACATTACATAGATCTGGTTAGACAACGTACCTCAAAAATAACCTCATTCCAAAGTCTGACCAAAAAATGTAGAAAGCGAAACTGTTTTCTTTGTATCTCAAAAACGCTTCAAGATAGCTACCACAAAGTATATAATTTGCTGAACCGGACTGATGAGATCTTTTTTTCGTGAAAAACCTTTTTTTAAATTTCCCGTGCTATTTCAAAGGGCGTCGCTTTTATAACGAACAAACAAACAAACAACGTAATTTATTCTGAAGACAGACAACCATTACAATACGCTTTCAGCAAATTTTTAATGTAGCTGTATGCAATGTATGTATAAACACTATTCAATTGAATATTAATACATACGTATATATGTGCGGTGTTAATAAAAAGCAAACAGAAAAAGAGAAGGAAGAATCTATCAAATCAATATATATGTACGTCTATTGTTAGGATGAAAGTTTCAGAAAAGGGATGGGGAAAACCACTCTTCTGGTTACTTAACCAGACTTAACTTAACTTAACTTCACCCGACCCTTCAAAAAAATCGAAAAATCCATTTTACTAATAGACCGTTCGAAGGCGTTAATGCTGGGAGAATCAACAACAGTGTTGGGCAAACTGTTCCAAATTTTAATAATTTTATGTGTTTATATGTCCAGAAAGATTGGTACACGGTACTGCCGCGATTTTTTGCAGGAAAATTTCCCCTTGTCTGTAGTAGGCAGTCAAAAAGCGGCAAAGCTCAAAGGATTTTGAAAACCAAAAACTGGAATAACTCAAGCAATTTTCAACCAAAAATTTGAAATTTGGTGTGTAAGACTTTCAGACAAGGGGAAAATTTTCCTGCAAAAAATCGCGGTACTACCGTGTCGTGTACCAATCTTTCTGTACATATAAAAACGGCGTCATTTGAAATCGAACGGGAATTATTTCAAGAAATTTTTTCACAAAAGGAAAGATCTCATTAGTCCAGTTCAGAAAATATATACTTTATGTTAGCTATCTTGAAGCGTTTTTCACATATAAAGAAAACGGATCTTTTGCGCTTCCCCCCCCAGTCCCAACTTTTGACTTTTTTCACCAATAACTTTGAAATTTGGTGTGGGTGCATACTGGAATTGTGAATTGTGAATTCAAAAATTCAATAATTTTAAAATTTTAAAAATTGTTAAAAAATTTTAAATGTTTGTTTGGCAAAGGGGGGACCAAGGGGAACCAAAAAATTTTTTGAAAAAATTTTGCTGAAAACATGCATACAGGGGTTTTCTGGTGCGCTGAGCACGAATCTGAAATCCGTTTTTCGATTTAGCTTTTCGTTAGCTCAGTATAAGCTAAAGTTTTAAGCTTAACATGTAAGCTTATACTGAGCTAGCGAAAAGCTGAATCGAAGAACAGATTTCAGATTCGTGCTCAGCGCCCCAGAAAACCCCTGTATGCATGTTTTCAGCAAAATGTTTTTCAAAAAGTGTTTGGTTCCCCGTTCCCCTTACCAAACAAAAATTTAAAATTTTTTAACAATTTTTAAAATTTAAAATTATTGAATTTTTGAATTCACAATTCACAATTCCAGTATGCACCCACACCAAATTTCAAAGTTATTGGTCAAAAAAGTCAAAAGTTAGGACTGGGGGGGGAAGCGCAAAAGATCCAAGAAAACAATTTCGCTTTCTACATTTTTTTGGTCAGACTTTGGTTATGCTCAGGGGTCGGCAAGAAACTTCAACCGGTTCGCAATCATTGTTTCGAGGCGATGTGAAATGAGAAACTTCTGGAAAAAACGGGATAGCAAATGATAAATTGTAGAAAAAATCAAAGTTATTAATCTCATGGGGGTGTGGTCGGACAAGGTTAAAGTCCGCCTTCACAAACAAGCTACCTGTCACCAAGGAAACTAAGGCAGGCTGAAGGAAAAACATTCAGTCTTGTAATTCGTCAAACATTCTGTAAATTAGTATCTATATAGCTCACTAATTTCAATCATGAAAACATAAACGCTAACAGAATTCTAAATTGAACTTGTTTTCTGAAGTGTATTAAAAACAAAATCCTTTGATTAATACAGTTGGATTTATAGACCGTTCTCAAGAAAAATTTAGTTGCTTGGTTAAACAGACACTGTATAGATCAACGTTTTTGAATTTACGGAAATATTCGATTTTTCGATTGTCTTCAGTTAACCATGGCGTAACCCGAAAACCGAAGTCGTCGATGAACGTTTGTAACGGAATTTTTAATATTCGGTATACTTGGGGATGGACAAATTGAGAAGTTGACGAGATGAT
Source organism: Trissonchulus latispiculum (assembly GCA_030248195.1). Classification (NCBI taxonomy): domain Eukaryota; kingdom Metazoa; phylum Nematoda; class Enoplea; order Enoplida; family Ironidae; genus Trissonchulus; species Trissonchulus latispiculum. The sequence goes on from JASAND010019274.1 coordinate 35,293, forward strand.
AAACGAAATGATCTTAAAAGGACAGCATTAAACAAAATCTACTTTAAGAAAGAACGCGAGCTAAAAATAAGGGGCTAGCCAAATAAGGGAACAAAGTTGCCTTGAATATAAATTTTTGGTTTGATTATACATTTTTGGACAGAACTGTGCTTTTATTTAGAACCTAAGTTTTGTTACGCTGCAGACAGAAAAACAAACAAAGTCTAGAAGAGAAGGAAACCCAGCTGAAACTTGAAAGACAGTCTGGAATAAATACGAGTGTCAGAATTCAAAAGTTATAATCCCTAGATGGGAAATAGAAAGAGACGAGACCTGCAAAAATTACAGTTAGCTCTGAACTTGGAAGGCCAGCTCAAAGATTTATGTTCCTGATGTGATCATTAATCCTCTTTGAGTAACTACCGCTCTGAAGTATTCCGAGGAAAGGGCAATTTCAGACTTCAAAAGTAGAGTGGAAATCAAAGGCATGCTTTAAGGTTGCGGTGAAAATAATTTGTTACCTTGTGAAAGCAGAATTGTTTGGGCTTCCAGCTGTTACCTTGCGCATGAGTAAAATTTCATCGAATTATTAGACATAGTGAAATTGTAATTTGGCTTTGTGTTGTCAAATACCTAAATGTAGGATGTCAGTTTCACGTTTAAAGTGCTGAAATGGTTACGTTAAGAGTTGTGATTTTCCTTGATGGCTTTTACTCTCCAAGTAAACTTTAGGTATGTAGCTAACGCCGACCCATACTAATCCATAATACTAAGACTTACAGCTTTAAAACAGTAACAACCCCAACTTTTTGTATTTCTCAGACCGTATGATTGAAGCCTGCAAATAACAGATGTTAAAAAGTTATCAACGGTACTGGTTTGAGCTTAGATTAAGGGCAATAACAGGGCTTCCGCCAGACAGTCACACGTCAGCACCTGCAGAGAATTCAGTTTCAGAACAAAACATTCCACTCTCAGTTGGAGAGAAAATTTGATGCTCAGAGATCTGAAGAGTTGGAGCGAGGTAAAATGGCAAAAGTGCCCGGAAGGTGTGTCAGCCCTTAAATCCCTTCTTTACCTACCTAAAGCGTGAGAACTAGGGAACAATCATAAAAGGCCATTTGCCATAAGGCTATCCTTCACGGTTAGTTTCTCTCTCTCGCCTAAAAGCTTTCTTGTTTTCTCGGTTCAGCCTTAAGGCGAAGGCATAAGTTACCAGTAATTAGAGGAGAAAACCCCATAACGCTTACGCAAATCACTCCCTCAGTTGGACGGCTTTAAATCCAAATGAGCATTAAAGATATATCAGTCTCTAGATAGGAAGAATAAACAGATGTTAGGTAGGCACAGAGTTGTAAGCTGGGTCTAAACTTAGTAGTCTGATTAAAAGGAGTAGAGAGTGTATCGACAGTGTGTCCTGCAAACTTATAAAAATATTTCCGAACAGTAGCGTATGTTAACAAAAGCTAAGACAGAGAGTCCAGAATTGTACTTGTAATAAAGGTCACAACCAGTGCTGTTGTAATGAAAGCAGGCAATGAACAATCAATTATTAAATACTGAGGCCCAATACATTCACAAGAAAGTCCACCGGCAGAACACAGTACACACGCTGCGACACAACAAAGTGTGGTTACGGTTACGGCTGGCCCGACCAGAATTGTCCTGTTTTTAAAATAGAAGCATGGCTTGCAACTTGAAATCTGAGATTCGAATCTGGCACTTAGGCCTTATTTCTTTGGATGGTTGGAAATGGTCGTATCAAAAATCACCGGAATACAATTTTGATACATTTGATTACATAGTTGATTTTTAGTGATATTTTAATCGAATTTTATGGATTAAAATAAAGTTATTTAAGGGAGCGGGCTACTAGGTCAAAAATTCGACCTCTCCGATTTCGACAAAATTGTGCCCATTGATACTCTTTACGGTCCTACACAAACCATTGAAATTTGAGGCGATTTCGTCCAGGAACAGAAAAGTTACAGTCATTCAAAATTTACAATTCCTATTGAAAATGACCCAAAATCGGAACTATAGATTTTTCGTTTTTGACAGCTATAATCTACTCAAATCAATACTTTCGGAAACGTTCTATAGTTCATTTTGTAGCTAAATACAATATCTAAAGCCTGTAGAAGAGCTTTTTTCAAACTTCGGTTTCTAACTCTTGGACTAATCGTTTCTGTGAAGCATCCCCAAAAATTAGTCAAAATGTGACATTGTCCCAATTTTTCGAAATTTACAAATATGCACAATATCCACACCAATCTTAAATTTTAAGCTTTTTCAATTTTAAACAACTGTTCTTCTTGGCACAAACGTCCATTTTGTAGCAGTTTCAAGTTATCGGTTGAAAACCTTATCTTCGTGTTTCTTCAATGTCCGTGCAGTGGGGGATCTCTCACAGAAACGATTACTACAAAAGTAAGAAACCGAAACTTGAAAAAAGCTTTTCCACAGGTTTTAGATATTGTATTTAGCCGCAGAATGAGCTATAGAACGTTTCGAAAAGTATTGATTTGAGTAAGTTATCGTTGTTAAAATCGAAAAATCTATAGTTCCGATTTTGGGCCATTTTTTACAGGAATTGGAAATTTTGAATGATTGTAACTTTTTTGATCTTGGACGAAATCGCCTCAAATTTCAATAGTTTGTGTGGACCCTAAGGAGTATCAATGAGCAACAACTGAGCCAAATCGGAGAAGGTAGAATTTGTGACCTAAGTAGCCCCCCTCCCCTTAATCCCAAAACTTTTAATCAACTTAATTAACTGACAATTAATTAAATAACTCAACTTCAATCAATTTTATCCTCCATTTGGAAACTGCTTAAAAGGCAATTAAACAATGGACATAGAAAGAAAAGTTAATTTACATATTACAGTTTTCCAACCAGGAAGTTTCTGGAAGTTACTAGCAGCGTTGCTTCGCAACGGGCATATTTATCTTCGGGCTGGTAGCGACACTCCTACCTGAAAGTGTTGCGGATCCATTTCATGGATTTAGCGACAGTATATTGCTGCGGCCGCTGGCTAACCTTTGGACGGAATTGGCGGACACTCCTTAAGTGAATTATCCATAGAATCGGCGTCTGACGTGGTTGACAACATCGACCGGGATCCGGTTTTCTACGGGGCGCTGGATCGATTTTTCAAAAAACCGGTCGGACTCGTGCAGATCGGCAGTTTTTATTTTATCTCAAATTGAGCTGTGTCATTTGACCCAACTTCACGGTCCCCTATGAAGTTCAGACTTCACGAAAACCACAAACAAAATCCGGATTTGGCACAGAAGGAAAGGACCCGCAAGGACTCTTGGACATTGAACGTTCGTGGAGATTAATGAGGTATTCCCTGCGCCAAGATGACCAGATCTTTTCTATATGTTTTATTAGACGCTATTAGCCAATGTCTCCCTGGCAATGCAGCCTTCGTCTTAACAACGTTGTAGAGTTGTAGAAATTCAATAAAGGTGATTTGATTTCAAGTAAAGATTCGCAGATTTCGTGTTTGAGTGTGTACACGTCTGATTCCCCTACCGCGTAACCGCTAACCAACTTAGAAGAAACACAACACAGCCCTAAGTAATAAATGTCACGCTTTCACTTTTATGCGAAAAAACACAAGAATCGGACAAAACCCAAGAATACCAAAGCATTCACAAGAGTACAAAATGTAATGAAAGTAGTTAAATTTAGAAGCGAGTTTGCTCTAATAGGTTAGGATCGCTCTGTTTCAACTTCCGCTACACAGGTCGACGCGCAGGATGCGAGATCACTGCTTAGATTCAGATCTGACCACAGTCAGGTGTACTCAGTTAGCAAATCCGAATGGCCAACCAAAGGTCGGGGTCAACTAGGTGAGTTCGTTTAGTTCTTAAGGAATGGTCAACAAAGTCTCTTTCACGACTTTCACGGGTCAACCTCTATCACGGTTGAAATGGGGACAAATAGGGGTTACGCAAGTGATTCGTTAGCTCGAATTTGATTTGGGGTCGTGTTACATTAATAGTGCAGGAAATCCGCAACGCAGTAGCTTTCCTGGAAAAGATAATATTTATTCTCAGAAAATTTATAATAAGTTCAACTTAATAAAAATATATACAAGGAGCAGATACAAGATAAATACAGATACTACAAAGCTTGAGGATTCAACCACCACAGAACTACATCGTCAATATAATCAGAATATTACAGTGATTACAAGAAAAGGAGTTTTGATAAGGTACAAATATTATTCAGTTCACACTAAAACTGTTGTTATTGCCAGAAGTATTATTTCTCTTGCTCAGGTTCCTATTCTAATCAATGGCAGTGATCAATCGCGGATCTAGTAAAGTTTAAAGCATTAAAATTTTGATTGGAGGGTTCTGATTCTGATTCTACTCAGACTCTGAATTATTTCATTTTAAACAGAACTGAACGAGACATATTTACACAAAGGCTTGTTGAATAAATTAAAATGCTACAGAGGAATCGAGTTTTGGGATACGTTATGCAGTCTCCAAGTAACGACTCACACGCAACCTTTCCTGCAAGTTTAGGGGGCTTCCGTCTCTGAAAGGAAGATTACAGCTACGGGCTGAAAGATTGTCGGTAGAAGACAAAACTAACTGGAGACAGAGTGTTACGGGCTCTAGGTATATAATTAATTACTATTTTATGGGCAAAGAGTCAATAAATTCTCGAGACAGCACTCGTTCTTTTAGACTGCAGAATTGACGACGAGAAATCTGATTTCCGTTTAACTTTCGCAATAGATCTGAAAAACCATAGTTCAGAATAGTTTGCAAACAGTGTTCAAGTTTTAAGTTCCCTGAAGATGATTCTGTTCGGTTGTCCGTCTCTGCCTCTACCTTTCGTACGACCGATAATCGAAAGTTAATCAAATAGTTACCTCATTAGGCTAGGAACTGAACCAAAAATGACCAGCCTGAGAGAATCGGATCAAGTGGATACAGTAGAGATACAGGTGCTGACTAAACTCCCCCCCCCCCCTCGGCGAAGTCGCCCACAAGGGGTAGCGAAATTGCTCCCACAAGGGGTAAGAAAATTGGCCACAAGGGGTAAGAAAATTGCATCGCCGGAATTTTTCACTTAAAATTACTATTTTTAGCTAACAAACGTCCGAAAAACGTGTTTTAGCTTAAAAATTGCTGTTTTTTGCTAAACATAGGCAAAAATAGCTTAAAAATCGCTTTCAAAAGTACCCCTAAGAAAAATCGCTCTCACAAGGGGTACCCAAATTTGCTTCCACAAGGGTCAGTGAAATTTGACCTCCCGTTCAGGTATGACCTAGACTCGCAAGTCGAGTGATAGTAGCTACTCTACTGCGAGGGTTTTATGGTACACTTGAGGCACTAGATGAGATAACTAGCATGAGTCAAGTTGTCGAGTCTAGTACTCGCAAACTTTTATGGAACCGGCCCCAGCTGAATGGATCAGGCACGGCGGCTGCAAATCTGATGCAAGACTCTGACTCCAACCTGGGGCCGGTTCCATAAAACTTTGACTCGCATGCTGGTACTAGCATGCGAGAACTCGCAATGCTAGTGCTAGTCGTCGAGTCAAGTGTACCATAAAACTTTTCGCTTGACTCCACGAAATTAGCTAAGCGAGTGCGGCGACTCGACAAACTAGCCGTGCTAGTGCGAGGACTAACACTGCGAGTGCGAGTTCGCCAGAAAATAACCATAATCATAATGTAAAAAATCGCATAAAATTCAAATCCAAATGAAACTTTGTAAAAATTGCAGACGTTCGAAAAAAGATTCAAAAGCATAAGTTTCTTGGTTTCGAGTCTATTTCGATAAAAAATGAAAAAGTTATCAAACTTTAATTATCACTCCTCTAGTCAAAATAGACTAGAGAACTAGACGGAGGCTAGTAGCGTACTAGCAAGGCAAGACAAAAGTTTTATGGAACCCGATCAGTCTACTAGTATTTAAACTTGTGAGAAGCTAGACTCGCCAGTCGAGTGCTAGTAGCTACTCGACTGCGAGGGTTTTATGGTACACTTGAGGCACTGGACTCGACAACTAGCATGAGTCTAGTTGTCGAGTCTAGTACTCGCAAACTTTTATGGAACCGGCCCCTCGACGCTGGAGCAGTGAGGCAAGATTCGGCAGCTGGGCGGCAACCTGAATCAAATGAGTTAAAACCCATTCGATACAGAAATATTAGGAAAACGAACCCTGGCAGTTATTACTCGAACTAACGGGCTCTGTGGATTGTCGTAAATTTGTTTATTTGAAAATTACACGTTTTGGGTGATTTCCGAGATGAACATAAATTTGCGCAGTCAGCGCTTGTTTAGTGAACACGAGAACATAATTGAGCTAATCAAACTTGCTGAACCAAGTTGTGCCGAACAATGCGGTAAAACATAACAAACGTTTAGATTTGCTGACTAATACTAATCACATGAAACGGTATACTATGGCCTGACTTGATACTAGACCCGGACACTATTTCTTAGGTTAATATTAGACCCGAACACAGTTTCCTAACTTGATATTAGACCCGGACACTATCTCCTAGGTTAATATTAGACCTAGGCACAATTTCCTAACCTGCTATTAGACCCGGACACTATTTCCTAACTTAATATTAGACCCGAACACTATTTCCTAATCTTGAGCCTGGGTGTGTGATGCGTTCAGCGTAGCGTTATGTACGTAGTGTGCGTTGCGAGGGTTGAATTGCTGCTGATTGCAACCTAGAGAATGAGTTAAGGCCTAGGAATTCAGAACTTTGGTGTAAACTTGAAATTTTGTGTTAAAGTTTGGATAGAATAGAGCCACAACGTTTGAATAATAATTGCCAAGCAATTATTACAGAAGATTACTAAGAACAAGTGTAATATTAAAGGAAGGCCGGTAACTTCCATTTAGAAGCTTAGAAATTAAAGAATCTAATCACAAAATACAGACAAATCCAATCAATTACTAAGTACTAAGAGTACTAAGTACTAAGTACTAAGTACTTTAAGTTTTAACCTATGCTTTAATCCGGCATTAATTGCAGAAAAAGAGGACAAATTTTATAAAGACATGTAGTTTGAAGCCACCGACTTAAAATTATGGCCGACGACGCTAGTCAGCGCCTGTGGGGAGAATTGGGGCAATTTTGAACTTTTATACCTCCCATGGGCCGGGAAAAGTCCGAAAAATGGAGGGGATGCAATAGGGTTCGCCCCATAGGAAAAGTTTAACCCAATTGTAGTTGTAAAGTTCAGAAAGGATATTTCAAGCGAAAGTAGAGTAAATTTTTGAGCAGAAATTGGATTTTCGAGCTTGTGCTGAATTTGGAATTTAGGATTTTTTAAATTAAGTTTAACCTTTTTTGGAAAATAGCTGAAAATAGACAGTAATTGGACAGAACCAAGCTATCACAAAACTCTCGTCTATTTTGGCCCGGCGGAAGGGCAGAACAAGTATAAAAATTGGGGTGCGCTCGGTAGAAAAGGGATCACCGCTTCTTGAGCCCATCGGAAAGGGCGTGTGATCCCTTTCCTACCGAGTTCCCTGGAAATTGAGAAAAGGCATAAGAACTTGATAAAAACGTAAATTATTCGGTCTGGCCGCTCTTAGGCATATTTTCCTTAGACCTGAACCTCCAAAGTCCTCTTGTGGGTAAAAGAAAAACGTTTTTTAACCTAGCGGAGTGGTAAAGAGAATAGAAATGCCAATGTTTCCCACCTCCAAGTAACGGTGCAAAAACACATCTCTTTTCTCTCCCAGACGAGAAGGAAGAAAAATAAAAGTTGCGACCGTACAGGCCGACTTACGTGCAGACGAAAAGACCCAAGTCAGCAATTAAAGTTGACCTCTGGGTTGGTATTCAATAAGCAAAAAAGCAAACACTGGGGAACTGTTTAGCTCATCGGATAAGAAAGTTTAACGGTACATTTAAAAATCAAAAGTTGAAAATTAAAAGAGGAAAGTACGAAAACAGAAGACTTGAGGGAAATAACTTTGACTGCGTTGTGCAATATGTATGTGTAACTGTTTATTTGGATGAATGCTCAATTATGATTTATCTATAAGTTGTACAATATGTAATTATTTTCTTGTTTTAGGGAGATGAAGTCTCAAAACTAGGCAACTTATGTAATCTAGCCGACGGACTGCGTGCGGGATCAGTGTTGAATTGAATAAATAAGTAGCCAAATGTTGGCACCTGAGTTTTAGTGATAATACACATAAAAACAATTCTGGCGTTTAACTAGTACAGACACAAACAATTCTACAAACTAAAACAATTCTAAAATATCTTTTTTAATTTTAATTTCGTTACAAATTAGTATTTTATCTTCAAACAAAGACGAGAGCCGAAAATTGGAACAAGCACCATTTGACGCACAAAACTAAAAATGGGTGAAAAACAAAAACCTAGAAACCAAAACAGGTAAACCCCATATTGCCCCCCAAACTGCCCGAGAATAAAACAAACCTGACGTAAAAACAGAAGGCATAGGAACCCGTGTCTCGCATAGATCCAGAATTGAGACTGAAACAAATTGCGCCCAATTTTAGAAAAAGATAATATTAGCTAACCGCGGCCTTGGTCCGTGCACAAAAGGAGAATTTAGTTTGAGTTTTCATGTAGTTAGCACTCACTTTTGAATATTTTAGAGTAAAATCAAGGAAATATTCCTCAGATTGCCCCCTCTTTTGATACGCGCGCCATCGCCGTGGCGTCCGAGCACACAGATTAGTAATAAAATTGTGTTAGCCTACGTATCGTAGCTACTAGTATTGATAAAACGCGTCTCAGAAAAATCGGAAAAAGATAAAAAATTTTTGTATCCCTCGGGGACGACTTCCCGGGGACACTACTCGGGTCCCACACTTATACACATACTAGGGGATTCCGAGACACAGATAAAACTACTGTGGAACCTACTGGGTACAGTCAACACAAAAATATACGGACTTTTCCGTAACATATAAACAAAAAATAGATGTGGGCTAGAAACCCTTCAGCCGCGACGAAAGCGCACATTTACAAAAGAAGAAAATAATCTGAAGACATAAAAATTATAACTCCGGAGATCTACTACCGAAGGGAATTTGAATATAAAAAGCCTCAAAAGTGAGTACGCAACTTCGGAAAAGTAGATATAAGAGAAGTTTTGAATGAAAAGATACGTATACTGTAGACAATAGAATAGAAATATATCAAATAGAGAGGAATATATCAAAATCATAATATATCGAAAAGAGGGAATAGTATAATATAGGGAAAGGCAGAGAGGCTCCCGGAGAGACTAAATTTTCAGTGCTCCAAAGGAGCGAAATGGATCAAAAAAGGAGTATTTTATCCTCAAAATGGTCTCTTACTGAGTACCTGCCAACACCAACATATATATATTTATCATAGAATCTTTAATATAAATGCCAAAATTGTAAAGAAAACAAAATAAAGCAAGTAGGGATATCTGCACCAAAATTAGTCGTGGCAAAAATAAGGCAGAAAAATGGCAGTTTACGAAATGGAAAAATTTTGAACGGAAAACCCGTGACAAATTAGCAAAAGAAAAGTGAAAAAAGGGTGGATTATTTTAGTCAGTTTGAACACTCTTTTCATTGAAATTGCTAAAAAGATACAGCCAACTTCGCAATATTTTGGTATTTACGTCATTTTCTTTTGAATTTCTAAAATGTGGTGTCAAATTCACCAACGGTCAAACTAAATTTTGTACGGTTTGTTTATTTTGTTTGAGTCTATTTTAAAGTGTTCTGGTGCATAGGGTGTAAATTTGTTATGAGCAGTTATAGTTATTTCGGTTAAATATTTTGTGTAAATCTTTATTAAATAAAACTCACAATATTTTGTTAAGTAAATCATATTTTTAATTAGGTCATTTCCTTCTTGCTGTAGGCTAGGGTAATCTGACGTAGGTGTCTTGGCATGCGCACACTCATAGAACCTTTGCAATCTTCTAAAGTTGCCAGGAATTCGCTTGTCTGGAATCACGGTTTATATAGCGTACTTTCTACAAGTTTATTCTGTGATTGAATTGTTTGTTCAGAGATATTTAGTTTTAATCTCTACAAACGGTACCAATTAGACGAAAAATAGGAAAGACCCAAAGAAACAAGAAGTGAATAACGTATAGCAAAGTATAGAACGGACAGTCCGAGCTAGAGGGAACCCATAAGAATGAATCTCAGAAATAGTAAAAATAGAAGTAACGAAATTTAACAGAAATTTATAAAAGCTTTAAGTCTGGAGAAGAGAAACCCCAAGAAAATAACCGATAGAACCCACCCAACCAAGATTAAGCTTAATGAAATAATCAGACATAGATAGAAAACAACAAGAGACAGTAAGAAACAAAGGGGAAAGGGGGAGTGAGGACGGGCGAGGTAGGGGGACATACAACCGGGTTCACAGCAAAATCACACAATTGATTTAAAATAACAAAACAGTTTATTTAGCTCTAGGCCGCTGGAAAGATTTCTGAACCAGATCACCTTTGTAAAAATCCCGACCATTCAACCACCGGACCACACCTCCGGATGCGAGGCGGATGTCTCTTGGTACCGAACTCCCCGCAAAATCATGCACCATCACCGCCACTCATCCAAGTACATTCCGGGCCCAGCCAAATCACCAGATGGAACCAATCGGGGCCAAACCGTATCATAAAGGGACATACAAAACCAACAAACAGAACAGAACAGCGGGGGGACACTCGCCGTCAAGAAGGGACAGGAGGAGGGAAGGGGAAGGTAAATAAAATACAATAACTAATTAAGAAAGAGTAATATACGACATAAGTATCGAATAAGCATACAGGCATATGAGCCTAACAATAACAGCAAAATGTAGAAGGGCAATAGCCTACAGTACATACAGAGAAGGCCCAATTAAGTTAGAGAGTGGAGGCAGAACCCGACGGGAACCGCTGCCTCCCCTGAGGGGAAACAAACTGGGTCAGCAGGGAACGCCAAAGCAGAGAAAACGGAAATAAAACTAAGGAGTCAAAAATGCAGGTCCGGGGTTGACCGCCCACCCTTGTCTCCCTATTGGGAAAACACAGGCGGCGAGCCGGCACGGTGGTGTAGATAACTCCTAGTGCTATTGCCTAAATTACGGTAAAAATAGATTAAAAATATAAAAGTAAAAATTTATTAAAAACAGGAGGTAACGTATGAAGGTAAAAACAATAATTAAACTGAGCATTTCAAGTAATTTAACTTTCATCCAAAATTTATAGAACGACATGAGAAGAAACTCTAGGAAGGCGAATTAGAAATAAAATAGGTGTTCTAGGGTACTAAAAGAGGAAGCGTCGCAACCGACAATAAAATGAAGTAGAAACAACAAATTAGTAACATTTTCTCCCGAAATCATGCGTCCTAAACACAGAAGTCAAGCTCTATCAAAGAAAAAATTTTATCCCAGGCAAGCAAAAATATTTAAAACTAGAAAAGGTTTTTAGAAATCCGAACAGGAAAAATTACAACCCCCACCGCTCAAACAATACAGAAAACAGAGAACACATACCACTAATCAGGGACTTTGTCGGTACCGGGAACCCAAGGAAGTGGGAACCTAAAACACAAAACAAAAATAATTAGTTTCCAAAATTAGTAAAATTGTTAAGGTTAAGGTTAAAGCTAGAGAATGATTAAAACAAAGTTACAGGTGTAAGTATAAAACACAACATGCCTAACCGCAGCACGAGCCTGACAGACCGGTGAACAGACCAAACATAGAGTTTGTGACGACGTCGGCACAGTAAAACCAGGTAAACCGGGTGAACATTTGTGCCGAGGTCTGCACAGTAAAACCAGGTGAGCAGAACCCCAGGTAAAAGTGAAAAATGGCCCAGGTCAAAATTTGCTGGACCAAAATTGTTCACATTAGTCACATTAGTTTACAAAATTGTTCACATTAGTTTACACGAAGTTGTAAATGTAAATGTAAATGTAAATTAGTTGCCTCCCTGGTCCAGTATCATTTTTGGCTGAGCAGACACCGGCACAGAATTAAAAAAATTTATTCAACCGAATCAGTGACCCCAACTATTCCAAAAGAGGTTGTTAGTGCAGAAAATTGCTAACAATAAACACCTATGTTCGTTAGCGTTTAGCTGCTGGACTACCATGCAAATTCTTCCCTTCAATTCGATAAAAAATTAATTTTAGCTAGGACCGACCTACGCGCCATGGCCGGTCCAAGGGAACATTTCTTTCAAAACAAACATGAAAATGAACTCGCACTTTTGAGAACTTCCCAGCAAAGATGAAGAATATATCACATTGAAGTAAACTAATTTCACCCCTGCCCGAAACTAAAACGCGTCGGGCCGTTTGCAACCGGCCCAGCGCGCCCCAGCCAAGCATAGTAGCTATTTAAAAATTCTTACCAATGCATTCAGAAAACTTATGTTAATCCGGGTGGGATTCATGAACTTTTGACTCCAAAGATTGTCAACTATTATCCGCTGGAAACAACTGGATCAATGGCGGAACAAACTTGTAACTGAAAGTAAATCAAAAGTGCAATTTTTGCACGTGTCATGTGAAACTGCGACCAGCCAGCTGTGCATGAAATGAGTATAAAACATGTACAGTGTGCAATTTTTGCACGTATGATGTGAAACTGCAACCAGCCAGCTGTGCATGAAATGAGTATAAAACATCTACAGTGAAAGTGTGAAGTTGAAAATATAAAATGCCGGTTTGAAATGTGTAGCGAAACCTATAAACCTAAAACTAATAGGAGGCAATAGTACTAGGGATATAAAATACAAAATATAGAAACACCGGCGATATGCGTACGATACATACGAGAGACTACATTTTAGAATGTTTAACGAAGATTATTTAAATGGAATTGAAATATAAATCCTATAAACCTGAATCAAACGAAAAGTAAAAAGAAAACTTTTTGAAGAATTTCTCTGAAGAAACATTTTTGAAAAAGGACTTTCAATAAATTAACCGGGCCAAGCAAACGACATAATAATCATCAGGGTTTTACCCCTTTTTTGAAAATCAAAAACCACCCCGACTTGAAACTGGCTCAAAATTTGATCACCTGCTCAGCAGTTACCCTATGTGAAGCCGGAGGCGCCCTCCTAGTAGAAGGAGTTGCTGCCGAAGCTGACACCCCCGAATCCGAGGCTTGCACAAAATTTTGAAAAAGTTCTGGAACACCAGCTGTCTACATGTGTACTGTACGTTGGTATGGGGCCGAGGTTGTAGTGGCCGGAACTGAAATTGGCTTTGGCTGGGAATTTTGCCCTCCGACATAGCCATCCTGATTTCCCAAGTTTGATGGGGGTGGAAGGACCGGAACAGGAGCAGAAAATTGGGAGGAGGTGACAAAAGAGGAACCGGGGCTTAATTTATGTGATGGTATTGTTGTTGGTAATCCAGAATATTGAACAGGGTACGTATTTGATGAATGGGCCACATGGTCAACCCTCTCAGGTGGGGGACGGTTTTTATAATTTGGGGTGCCTTTGAGGGGTATCGTTCCCTGTCTGTCAACTGTCCGGTGCGTGACCGCGTTTTTTACAGTATTTGCAAGGGGACTTTTTCTGTTTTTCTTCGTCCCACTTACTCAAGGCTTCCTGGATATGTTGTTCAAACTAGTCTTTTAATTCATTAAGACCCAGGCGAAAAGCGGCGACTTCCAAACTTGACTGAGAAGGATTATCAGAATTTTCGGCGGATAGGGTCTTTCTGTGAGTACCCCCCTCTTCGGTGTAGTAAATAGGAAGATCAAAAGAAAGGGTATCCCCCTCAGGGGGCGCACCTCCCGTGATTCTAAACGATCAATGACACGACGGACATCTTGCATAGTGGGGCGTTCATGGAGAAAAAGAGAGGCCAAAGCGGTGACAAATTTGTCTTGGACCCTTGCAAAAAGTTGTTGGACACATTCTTGTTCCCGCGTATCCCACTGGTCGATGGCATAGCTTGTAATTCAGAAATGTAATGGCGAACCGATTCGTTGTGATACTGCTTTCGGTGTGCAAAAGCCGAAAACTGCTCTCGCAACGACAGCTGTGGTTTTGGAAATTGTGATTTTATCAATTCCAAAAATCCTGAATAGGACTCGACGACCTGTGGGCCACAGCGAGACGCAAAAATTTGAGCTTTTCCTGATAATTTATTCCAAAGGAGGCGCTCCCACTGTTCAGATGGGACTGCATGAACTGCCACTGCTGACTCGAATTGGGGTAACCAGTCCCGTAGTACTTCTAAATAATAGCGAAAAAGACCCATGTCAAATTTTGGAACTGAAATGTCGGTAGCTTCCATTGTATTTGGGGTAGGATGCCGGGGGCTTTCTGGGATCCCCGGTTTTTTACCCACGTTATTATCTGAATAATTTATGTGGGTACCCGCTGACCCGTTGATGAAGATGACGCAGAAAATTTGGAAGGAGAGAGTAGATTTGAATTTTGTTGAAAGGGAGGAGGAGGAGGTGGTGATGGTTTCGCAGGCCTGATGCGGCTGAGCAGGTGCCGAAGGAGGGCCCGCAATAAAACCCTGCTGCACTAGGGACGAACCTCCCGAGGAAGGGGCGTCCCCAGTGGAAGCCAACGCGACACCCTTTCTTCCCCTGGGGGGAAGCACAGGTGAGCGGTGCTCCTGTTGCTCAGCCTCAGCCGGACCTCAGCCGGCCCTGAAAGACGATTTTCTGAACCATAATCAGCCGCACAAGCATGTGAGGCCACCATCTCGGCCATGTAGTATGGGTTATTTGGGACCCGCTGTGGTATATATGGGGGAACTTGTAGTGAGGGGATGTTTTGCTGAGGCCCTTCCCGCAGGTGGTGGTTGTCCAATTCGCGAATTACTCGGTTTTCGAAATCTTGTTGTTCAAGTTGATCGTAATTGAAATTTACTGGTGTATGTACAAAATACTGCCCCTCAGGGCGTGGAGACGTTTTGGGTTGTAGCGTAGTTGGGGCAGCTGTTGTAGAATGCGGGGGGTCCGGAGCTGCAATTTGGATTCCCTCGTACAAATGTTGGCCATGCGACCCCGGATGGACAGGATAATAGTGGGGGTCCGCCCGATTTAGAAAAGTTTGATTTGCCACTTTTTCTGGAGAGGCCAAGGGTGGGTGCTGTGAAGCAGGAGGAGGGACTTGCAAGGGTGGTGATGGGGGAGGCTGAGTATGATACAAAGGTGGGGCAGAGGGACCCCCTTTATAAATCGGGGTTTTCTGAATTTGGATGTGAGAAGAGGCAGTTTGTTGATTTGGTAACAAATTTCCATACCGGTCCCGAGAAAAGGTAACCCCGCCCATATGAGAAGGTAGAGGAGAGGGTTTTGTTGGTGCATTTTACATACGTACTTTGAAGATTTTGGAAATTTTACCCAGAATAGATGGGTTGTGGTTGAGGTATATACGTGGTTGGAGCGGATATTGGGTCCACCCCGCTCTGGATCACAACCACCGAACTTTTACTATAGGCCGAATCATACACAGACCCTGATTCGGAAGCACCCGAATTGGGGAGGAGTTGATTTGAGCCGATTGAAAAACCCCATGATTTAGGAGGGGGCCCCCCACCTTGTTGGTCTGTAGAAACACTCACGGCATTATGAATGTTGGTGGAGCCTTGGCATGTTTTGGACTGAAAATACGTATCCGGACATAATATAGACTGTGGAGCGGGTGAGTTAGGGGGGCCTCCCCGAACCCAAAATAGCCGAAGCAACATTTTGGACGGCCTGAGCAGCATCAAATCGGGGCGAAATAAAATTGTCAAGATTACGCTGGAAGTTTGAATTTTCTGTTTTGAATTTTTGAATGTTGAGGGGTGTGGGGCTTTCCTACTGGTTGAGAAATAATTTGAGAGGGTCCTGAACCTGCCCCCCCCCAAGCGTTTTTCTCAGGTCTCCCTCTGGCTCTGTGTATAATTCTCTCCTGAATGAAAAGATTCTAAAGGCTCCAAAAAATACAATTTTTCAAGATTTTGACAAGGAGTAAGAGCGGACTCCCAAACTTCCGATGTCGGTGGAATTTCCACATCAATGGCCATTACTGCCGCCGATTGCACTTTTGGGCTCGAAAACCATTCAGCACGGATCTCCTCACGTGATAATAAAGGAAAAAGGACTCCTGTCCCCGTTGGGCCAGGGAAAAGAAGCTATTTTCGCGAAAAAAGTAAATCGCAATTATAATTTTTCATCATATCCGTGCCAACCGGAATTTCTCTGTAAAAATCTGTGCGCTACATAAAATCCATTCAAATACATTTCTGTCACCCACCATAATCTTCGTACACAATTTTGATGCCAATGTTATAGGAGCATTTGCCGAAGTTACCGGAGAAATAGGATCAAGATCTTGTAGTCGGACCGTAATACCAGTCCGGGCAAGTCTTTCGAAAACCCGTGAGTCAATAAAAGACATCGAGGTCCCCGAGTCCAAAATGGCTAGGAAGCTCTGGCCACCCATGTCAACTTTTATGGCAGCGGTATTATTCCTCGCTGCTAAAATCACTTCTGAATCCCATTCTGAGAGACTTTTCGGGGCAAGAGTTACCGAATGAAAAGACTTCCCCCGACCTTCGACGGAGGGTCCAGTGGGAAGAACCTCCATTTCGGTGCATACGGTCTGGGGTAGACACCTGCGCTAACTCGAAGGGAAGAGAACCCGCCAGGATAGGATACTCTCCCGAACACCACGACTCGGGAAGTAGGATAGAAGCTTCTGCAATTTTAGGATCTAGTTTTCCGGACACACTCTGTTAAGAATTTGAGCCATTTGCTGAAGTTGTTTCTGAATTTCTTTAAAATACTAATCCATAAACGCAGTAGTCGACGAATGAATTGAGGCCACTTTGACGACATTCTGAGTAGCGACAATAAAAAGATGGATGAATCTACCTTCTACCATTGATCCATCGGAAATCAAGTCCACTCCGAACACATGAGGCGAAATTTTGGTAAGGGATGTAGGGCCTCAATCATGCCTACATGAAATGGAGACAAAATATGCATAACTTGTTCCTGAGACGACACGGGTTGTACCTGCAGATTTTGGGCCGTCCCATGATTTTGAGCTGTTATCCGATTTTGATCCAGAACAGGTTCTGAATTTTGAGCCGTCACTACCGTCCCTGCCTGAACAGGGTCCTGTGTAAAACCCACATAGGACCCCTGAGGGGCCACCTGCGCAGCCTGTAGTTGAACGTTCGGAACCGGTGACCCTGAGCAGGCAGCAGCCGGAGGAGCCGTCCCCACAGCGGGGGGCGGACCCTGAGGCTGGACTTGCGGGGGCCCCTGAGCCTGAGAATAGTAAGAAGTCGCTTGAGCCTTGGAGTCGAGCCCTGGAGCCCTGCTGCGGCCCTGTTTGAGTCATGGCCGGCATCGCCTGCGGCTGCGCATATACGTACATTGGCTGCTCATAGTAGGCTGCCTGCGCAGGGAGTGCAAGTGCTCCGGGTTGATAGTACCGCTGTGGGGGCTGTGAATAATACTGCTGTGGATAATAATACGCATCCTCTACGTCACTTATACCCCTAAGAGAGGGTCGCGGCCTGTAGCCCGGAGGAGCCAGTTCTGGATACTTATCCCAGCATTTTTCTGGGGAATGTCCCTTCCTTTTGCAAGCTTTGCTCACCGGACCCAACCTCTTTTTCCGTTCTCCCTCCATTTGATTAAAACTGTCCCGAATCTGCTGTTCTGCCCAGTCACGCATACGCATTCTATACGAATTCCCCCAACAAGTCCTTCGGCTCCTCGACAGAAGGTTTAGGATTCGAACCTGGGTCATTCATATCGTCCGCGGACACTTGGTACAATGGCATCGAATAGCACAACAGACTATTCTCTTCCGAGGGCCTTGAGTCCCGGGAATCCAATTGGTCAATAATACACAAAATCTGGTCCATGGTAGGCGCATGATCAATGAAAAGAGGAGCCAAGGGACTAATATAACTTTTGTCCGTAAATCCTGCGAAAAACTGTTGTACACACTGTTGTTCGCGCTCCAATGCATCATCTGGCCAAATTGAGATGGCCTGTGTCTGAAGTTCTGAAATATACCTCCGAACCGACTCCCAGTGACGCTGGACCCGTCGTGCTAAAGATACGTATCTATCGCGAATTGACACGCTGTGGTCGTGGAAATTGAGACTTCAATAGGTTAACAAATCCCTCGAACGTATCCGCGACCTCAGGTCCGCAACGGAAAGCTTAAAACAGAGCTTTTAAGGTCAATTTGTTGAACAGCAATCTGGCCCACTGGTCCGCTGGAATTCGGTGAATTTTTGCAGCAGATTTGAAATTTGGGAGCCATTCTTCCAAATACATTCTGTCTGGATCAAAACGGGGAATGTCACGTAGAATACACATACTATACAAGGAGGCGTCATGCTTTGCAACTGAAGAATCCGTGGCCTGCATAGTCGATGGAATGGGATGTTGTGAATAAGTTAGGGTCGACAGAACCGGAAGCGGGGCAATTTTCAGTACCAAAACAGGAGGGGCCGTCCGCAAAAGTGGAGGACGCACTGCAGGCGGAGGAGGAGTGAAGGATTTGGAAGATTCGGGGGGAGAACTGCTGTGAGACGTGGCACAGGATGCCTCACAGGAATTTGTGCCAGAGGAAGAGGATTTCTTATCTGTCCTTGTGGAATCCGAGGATGTAAAACGGGTTGTTGCTGAGGATATGTAAATCGCGTAGGCTGTCCGTAGCCCATTCCAGAATTTGGACTCAACTGTGGCATCTGTGGCCTAAGGCCCTCGGCCCCCGCACGCACCCAGGGCAGGGATTCTGACCAAGCCCTGGGAATGCACCGGGGCCACCGGCTCGGACAAGGGGTGGCCACGACATGCTGGGCCACAAAATCACTCGTAGTGGTGTGGGCTACTGTTTCTACGGCCAAATACTACGTATCAGCATTCGAATGAGGGAGAGGCGGTCCCTGCAGGTACGGGTTAGGCAACTCCCCACGCAAATCCTGCGGCAGGGGTCCCACCTACCCGATTTCTCTAATCATGCATAGTAGGATTTTCATGGACAGTCTCTCCAAAACTTCATATTGAAATGTCGCAGGTACTTTCAAAGCATAACGCTCCACTGGATCACGAGAATTATCTGGAATTTGACGTACCTGTGGCATGTGGGTCCCGCCATACACACCGCTGACACAAATGATAACCCCAAGTATTCGGCCGCAGAGTCAAGTAGGAGGGCTCCTCTGGGTCTGATTCTGGGTATAGAATTCAGGGGACACTAGAGGAGGATTCAGGGCCGGATCGGGAACAACCAGATAAACAACATCAGGGGAAGGCGGAGGATGAGCCAGGAATGCCCACTGCACCCTGAGAACAGGATGGCTAAACGTGATCCAGCGGATCCGTGGTCAGGGTTATAATTAGATTTGGATCAATCTGGCCAGATGACGTCACTGGGAGGGAGTCGTTCACGAACATTGAGCCCGGGGGGACGCATATTCTGACGGATTTTCTTGGGGGGGGGGGCGGTTCCTTCCATATGCTGATTTAGCGGGACTGCCTGCGCATAAATCGTACCCGCATATCCTGGTGGAATCAAGTGCATATACGCCCCCGTGTTAGGCAGGCCAGGGGGGTACCCCTGGGGGCCCCGAATTTTGGTCAGGACTCAAGACCCTCTGATAAGCGTCATCAATAAATCTTTTATTGGAGGACTGCGTATTTGAGGCAATGGCGGAGGACTGGGTTAAATTTGGATTTTGGACCTGCCCCCCCCTGCTTCCCCAGTCTGCACAACAGTACTATTGGGGGCGGAGATAAGCGCCCCTTCCCCCTGCTTGAAGAGTCCTCCCTATGGGGAAATCAGACTCACGTGTACTAGCAGACAAAGGTGCCGGTAAGACGAAGCGAGACACTGACTGAGAGTCTGCCCCTTACACCATCCAAACGGAAGTTTCGGACGAATTTCCTGCAACATAACCAGTCTGCCTAACAACTTTTAGCTTTCCTAATATTGGCAGTTGAAACGTCGGGTTTGTATTTTTGGAAATGGGAAGGAATTGCCTTTCAGATGAACCTAGGTTATATTTCCGTCATAAATTATAAAAAATAACTAATTATTGCATAATTATCACTAATTAATACTTATTAATACATTTTATCACCTAATATTACCATTCTACGCACCGACTTTTCCTGTAAACCAACTTCCAATATACGTGCTTTCTAGCAGGGACACTGTAAAGTTGGAAAGGTATAGCTAACCAAACTTTACGGGTGGTAACTGTGCGCGTATGGAAACGACGAACCTGGAGGAGACTTATGTTCCAGTCGACCTGGGCAGGATCTCGCCAAGAATAACTAAACCTAACAGACTACTAAACAGGGCTTCCTAAATGGACAAATAAATTCCTAACTATCAATCACAGAAGAAACTTTGAATAAATTAAATACACACTCAGTGAATAATTAAACTACCTAGGTCTAGGAATAACTCAGAACCCTACCTACCGAGTATACAGTTCTAATAAAACCTAAACTAAAGACACCCTAAGTAACTGAGACCGCATTTAATAGATATCTAAAGAAGCAAAGGGAGCGACACCCGAAATAGTACAGGTCAGTATAAGAAATTTTGACAGAAATAACATTCATAGCAATACGACAAATTAAGGAAATTTCAGGCCAATAACAAGGTTTAGAGACAGATTAAATTTAGACTGGACAGAAATATACACATTCACAAATATAAACAGTACCATTCAGTTCAGATTCAACCCCCAAATAGTAAACCCACTTCTACGTAATATCTCAAAAATATTTCCCTAAGCCGTCGCGGCTGACAACAGTAAGAAGTATAACATTCTAAAACTTTTCCTAAAAGCAAAGCACAATATTAGTAATTAAATAGAAATAAAACAAAACACAAATATAAACCCACAATAAATTTTGATTAGACTCTCAAGGTCGCCTCGGAGTCTAGACGTTACCAGCTAAACACAAGAACTTACAAGTGCCCAGCAATGAAAGTCCAATCGGTGAAAAGACGCACAGCTAATAGGCAGGGGAGCAACTTTAAAGTACACTACCGCACGCGCGAGAGAAAAAGATCAGACTGACTAGTTTTGAAAGAGAAAGCTGAGAGAGAGACTTGGTGAATTTTGATTGGTCGAAAGTGTTGACATAGAAGGGGAAGTTCTAGACCTTTCTAGAAGAAAGGCAGGCAGCGCCACCTAGCCAGACAGACATCAGACAAACAACTAAAATCAGACATCCCCCAGACAAACAAAAACTAGTCCAACACACATGCCTAAAATACACATACGTTACACCATCACAAACACACACATACATAAACATATGCACTTTACTAAAACCCACCCTATAGGGGAAAGACACAACGTCTCCCCATTACCATACATTTTCAACAGAGCTCTTAAAAATTATTCCGACATCCTTTTAGCTTGCAATAGGGAGAATTTGGTACACCTCTTTGTCGATGGCGTATGAGGAGAGGTCTTGTTTAAGACCCGGGAGGAGTAACACCTCTCCATTAATGAGAGAGGTAGGTCTATTTCTGGCCCGGGAAGAGTAGCGACTCTTTATTAGCTTCATTATTGAATTATGCCCAAATCTTCTACCTTCTGCTGATATTCCGGTTGATATTCCGATATTCTGATGGTTAGTCAACTTGCGTTATGGCGTTAATTCCTATCCTTTTTCTATTGAATTCTAAATACATGTCCCTAAATATTTCTAGTTTTCGAATAGTCTAAATTGACTGCCAACTCCGATACTATTATAACAACAATTCTATACAATACTTGCTTAGATTTCAACTAGACAGATTCTCATTCATAATGAACACATCTCACAAGATCAAGGCATCGGGGAATTTTGTCAATGATTACATTTCATAATATGCTAAATTTTCTACTTCATTTTAGTCTTAACATTACACATGGCTAACGAAATGAAGTGTCGGCAGGCATTTAGCGGAATGGGAAATTTGGGAAATTTTGTGCTGTTTCTGTATTTATTTTAAAAGATTCCAGCATCGGCTGCAAATTGTCGAATTGCAGGTTCACCAGCTTTTGGGTGACGATCTCAATTGAGTCACTTGCTCACAACGGTCCGTGTGGTTAGATACGAACAGGTTGCGATTGTTATACTTTAATTTTGATCTTAAAATTAACCTTTGCATATTTAATCGGATTTATGAGCAAAAATGTATAAACGCGAAGTATAAATCCTAAATGTGCGTGTTTCCTGGATTGCTTCTAGCAATCTATATATAATTCTTTTCAAAGCAATTTTGCATCCGCTGTTTGCGTCAAAACAGCTGATTTAACTTTCACTTAATAACTTAATTACTGTAAATATCACTTTATTTGTTCCGATATTGTCAACAGTTCTGCAGTTTTTAGATAATAAGCGAAAAGGATCACCATGACGCTCAAGCACCATATAATGCGTTTACCAGTGTCACCTTACAGCCTGCGTAACCGAAGGCATTTGGACATGTAAGGTCAATAATAAAGTAAGCTGCTTATTTTCGGTTATTTACTTTAGGAAATAAGGCATGCAATGCAACGTTAAATGCCAACCCGCCGCCGGTCAAACAGATATCCTGTATAAAAAGCTTGATTTTAATCAAAAATGATCCTATGATAAACGGTTGTCAGCTACATACTGCTGTAAATGGAAGTGAACGTCTATTTGATTTAAAAATAGGATCACTGCACGTTAACTGCTTGCGGTCAAAGTAATCGACACCTGAATCCTGAATGCATAGTTACTCCAATTATTTCAATGAGTTTGCGAGAGCCGCGTTACTCCGTTGATGACTGGACGCAGAACTGGAGTTTTGTTCATGAATATAGTTTGCTTACAATGCCCAGAAACCTAAACATAGAGCTGTCTACTTCCTACCTAACACAGAGCCCTCCACCCCCCTACCCTGTGTGTCCTACATTTATATCTGACGTAATGTATGCACAGAACAAACTTTCTTCTTGGTTCCCATTGTTAGAAGCAGAGTGCATATGAGTAGTCATAGCGTGCACTGACCAGCTGCATCTTGAATCTAAAACCGGTCAAAACGATACCTCACTATTTAAACGCTGTGTAGTATGACTTTTATGTTTTTGGCGTCACCGTTATGCAAAGGTTATTAAAATGAGATTACGAACCTCTTTTATACCTCATTATAAGGCTTAGCGGTGTAGTCTAGTTTGGCCCAACTCTGATTTGGCCCAACTGTCACTTAAATTGCTAAGCCCCGCCCACTTTACTGAAGAGAACTGTCTTACGGTAGAATTTGTCGGAAACTAATAATGATGAGAGGGGATTCACAAAAATTATGTTCTAATTTAATTATTAATCTTATTTTTCTTATTTAATAAGTACTGTAATATAAATTAAAATTAATTGACGTAATCTGAACATTTATATATTATGTCTTCTTACATTAAAAATAAAATAAACTGGAATAAAACATATATAATTACTAGAATAAATTTATATCGGGCACTTAAAAAATTTCTATTCAAATTTACACAGCAAACACGAAATAAATTATTGGTAAAATTTCCTTCTAATTTTACAATAGTTATAACTTACATTTTTAAATAAATGCACCCCTTGTTAGAATTTACACAAACATGCATGAGGATAGAATTGTACACAACACATCCATATATTTGTCAACTGTTACATTTGATTTGCTGAGCGCCGCTTTGCAAGGACCAATCGTAATTATTGGGCCAATTCAGAGTTGGGCCAAGTCATACCAAACCGGCTTAACATCACATTTGTAAGTTTATCGTATTTATTGCAGTGGAAGGAAGATGGAATTTCCGCACTCAGCACTACTGCTGTATGTCTTAATTGGATTTACCATCGTGACAGATTCAATTGAATTCCCACGTCCTTATCCGTTATGGTGGATGCCGAATCTCCAGCTTTCAAGGCCAAAGATTCACCTTTCCAGGCCGTCGAAATGTGACATTGACAAGCTCAAACTTAAGTTGAAATCTATTTATCGCCTTTACAATTTGTATCCATTCTGAGAATTGATTGGTTGTGAATCACATACTGCTACGATTTTATAACATTAATGTGTGTTCTGTGTTATACTATTGACATACTTGACCTTCTGCTCTGTAGTTCTGTACCTTCTGCTCTGTAGTTCTGTACATATATGTTAACAATGTAAATATGTAATGATGTTAGTTATTAATGGAAATTAAGTTCGCGGCAACTTTCCACCAGTCAGATTTCAATCCGGGCCAGCTGTATCGCAACTATTACAACAGGTGTCCGTACCATACAGGATCTGTAGTCAATTAGATCCTGTATGGCACGGGCAAGACACTACAATACATCAATGCATTAACGCAGAAGCTGTAAAGGTGAGGGAGCAACTATATATGTAATGGAATGACTTAGATCTTGTGTTCAAAAATGGTTAAAAAGCTAGTTTCTAATTGGTCATCGTTTCAAAAGAAGTCTCTACACCAAACGGAGTCTAAAAGATCTTGCCTATGCTAAGTTTTAGTTTTAGTAATTGTGTCCAAGCCATAATTAATTGTAATTGTATGATTGTCAAAATCAGAGTTGCCAGCCCCAAACAAGCATTTTCATCTAATACGGGAAGAAAAGCCTTAAGTTACTCAAACATTAATATAAGACAAGGGCATTTACAAGCTTAGTTA
Source organism: Trissonchulus latispiculum (assembly GCA_030248195.1). Taxonomy (NCBI): domain Eukaryota; kingdom Metazoa; phylum Nematoda; class Enoplea; order Enoplida; family Ironidae; genus Trissonchulus; species Trissonchulus latispiculum. Next base: position 59,937 of record JASAND010019274.1, read on the forward strand.
GGATTAATCAGCCCAAATAATGGTCTATTATACGTGAAGTAATAAAAAATCATGATAACAAGGTCAATTCCGAAAATTCCCCTTTTTGAGAGGACAGGTGTCCTTTCCCTCAGTGGCCCGGGTGCGGTCACTTTCCCTCTCCACTGCTAGAAGTTAATAAGAACGAAAGAATCATAAAACCCTAAGAATCCTAGTGTTGATGTAAAAGCGAAACTAATAATTAAAGATGTCAAGAATTCAACATTTCTAGCTGAAAAGAGTACACTAATCCTTGCCAGCAGTGTTTTAAAAGCATTTTTAGTATTCCGTAACACATATTGGAAGATGGTTTGATTAAATAATCACATAATTATGTAGTACGTAAGAAATTAAGCATAATAAGTACCTAAGTGTGTTAATTTGCAATAATTTGTGTTCTGTAACGTTTTAAGGCTTTAATCTGTTACTAACAATGTTAATTAGTGTTAGTTAGGCTTAATTTATGTTAAATTAGCTAAATATTACGTAAGAAATGAATTTTTAGTCGGTAACACAACTTAGGCTCATATGAAAGAGAAATTTCTCCCATTTCCAAAAATGCAATTCCCACGTTTTAACTCCCAAAATTGAGTGAGTTATAAGTAAAAATGTTTTAGTAAGATTAGCTTTTATTTCGTAATCTTACTTTACGGAAAAGGAAAGTCCTAAAAGTGGACTTCTAAAAAAGCTTTATACTAACTTTCTTTCCCCTTTCCCTTTCTCCTTTCTTTGTCTGGGAGGTTGTCTACCTCCCAGACTACAAGGCAGCCAGGTGCGCTGCTGTTTCCCCTTTCTTTCATCTTTTCCTACGTACGCTAGGCTTGTCCTCAGGTGAACTTTTGTTGGGCCTAGTCCAACAAGAAGAGGACAACAAAAGTTCGCCTCTAGAAAAGAAAAGAGGACACAAATTTTAACACATAGGTAAAGTTCAGAGGGGGCTTAATTAATTCCCCACAATAAAAATTATTATGAAAATTAGTCGGTTATGTCTAGTTAAACTTGTAGAAAATCAAGGTTTTTGTTTTAAGTCTTTAGCACTTACGTAGATTGCGCAAAAGTTAGAAACAAGTCCCAAAATTCATGTTATTTCCCCTTTGGTTACGTTTACATGTTAACCAAAATTTTGCAAAGTTTTGCAGAATTTCAGCATCCAAAATTAATCAAAAAAGGGGTCAGTTGGGGGCAATATGTCCCCATTATCGTTAATCTTCCCTCCCCCGGGCTGGCCGGTCCGGCAAGCCGCTGGACTGGCCTATGGTAGAGATAGCAAGCTTCTAGAAAGTTCTAGAACTTTCTAGAAGCTTTAAGCTAAAATAAAAGAAAAATTCCGCCCCCAGTTCGCTAATGACCTGTCACCGAGCTGTCAGCAAAACTGTCAGCTCGGTCCCCAAAATTTTAAAATTCTTCAGTGTTCGTTTAGCAGTGGCCGAGAGCGGCCTGATTTTTACTCCCCTCCCCCAGTGTGTGTTACTTCTCGGACCACTGGTGTGGTACGGGAATATAGTAACACACACTTCCCCATAGGACGCAATAGGACTTTTCTGGCCCACACTGGCCAGAAAAGGGTTGAGAAAATAAGCGCGAACACTACAAATTAAGGAGCCTATGGATCTTCTATATCCGGCTCAAATCACGGCCTAGGACAAAAAAACTTAGGAATCTTTATAGTGGCCTTTGGCCAATTTTTTATATTGCATTTTTCGGCCTTTGGGCCTTAATTTTTATATGGTGTTTTTGGGCCTTCATGGCCAGTTTTTTACGGAATTTTTGGGCCAGCGAGCCCCGATTTCATAAGCTATTTTTTGGGCCTAAGGCCATTCTTTTATTTCCATAGCATGTTGGGCCTCCGGGCCAGTTTTATTTTTACCTTTTATTTTATTATTTAATTTATTCAAAAATCAGGGGCAGCTCATGTAAACCCCTCCTGTGCGATGGAGGTCTTGAGGCATGCCCACTTTTCTCTTCTTTTATTTTTCTCGCTTTAATCTTTTTTTTACTTACCAAGCCACGGCCTTTTGGCCTAAAATTAATAGGCCCTTATGGCCAAAAGATTCTCTTTTATTTGCCACTTCTGGGGTTATTTTTCGTAGTTTTCATGGGTTTATGAGTGGGACCCCAAATCCGTAGTTCTGAGCTAGAGAGCCCCTTAATTACGGCTCTAGAATTAATAAGCTAGTTAGAAGAATTATTTCCCCACAGCCGGCAACTAGGAGTTGCCGGCCATGTTCTCAAAAACGCCATACTGCACAAAAATTATACCGTCAGTATTATGTTTTATTTTTAGCGTTAGGTCGGCATTAAATCGCTAGGTATTAAAAAGTATAGGATGTTTTAAAAGCTAATTCCTAAAACCTGAGTTGTTTTATGTTTAACTTAATTAATTATCAAGCAGTCTTTCAAGAGGAATGGCCGGCTTCCTCACTTTTCGTAGCTTTAATTAATTGTGTTTCTTAGTTTACTTGACTGTTCTTTGTTGTTAGTAATAATTGCTTAGCAATTATTACTCACTGGCTTTCGTCAAAATTCAAGTTAAAATCTTTTCTGAAACTTACGTCGTTTAAGTTTTTCACAAAATTTCTTTTATGGGCAATCCTGAGGAATTGCAAAGTTGTAAAACCCGCGCACTACAAAATTCAAAGTTAACAAACTTCTTCGTAAATGAGCCTAAGTCTAAATTAGTTTATTAGTTAGTCTAGGTAGCTAGATGATTATTAATGTAATTGTTCTGTATAGTTGAGGTGTGAATGTTTTGTATGATTGAAGTATGAATGTTTTGCAAGTCTGAGGTGTGAATGTTTTGTAAGTCTGAAAGGTGAATGTTTTGCAAGAAAGAAGTGTGAATGTGTTACAAAATATAGGCGTGAATGTGTCCCCAAAAAGGTACCTAAAGTGGTTATTCGGGTAAACCCCTCATGGAGCGTGAGGTTCCGAAATTAACCAAGTTTCAAGGATGTTTGGTTGAATGATTGTAGAATGCTCTGATTTGTGTGTATGTAGAATGAATGTTTTTGTATAATTGTGGTGGCAACTCACGGAAACTCCCCTTGTACGATAGGGGTTGTGAGGATTGTCAAATCAGTATGAATGTCAATTGGATGAATGAGTATTGATAATGTAGTTATTAATATTGGGATAATCCGGGAAGCTTAAAGTGTAATAAATCGTGGTAAACTCTGCCAACAATTATCAAAATTGTAAATCACATCGAACTCCACATTAATTAAAGATAGTATTTCAAACAGTCCAAAATACCAGTCAAAACGGATTATCTTAATGTATGATAGTTCACTGAGTCTCATCTGGTGCATGAGGCCAGTACTTGCGTGATTGTCCTAAAACTCCTGTACTAGGCAGGAAAATGGTGTGAATGTGTATAAGTGTGTTTGTTGTTGAAGGCTCACTGATTTGAGGAATATGAGTGTGATAAACAGTGTGAATGAGTACCTAAGTCAGTATTGAGGTATTATGCAAATTAAGTAGCTAATCTAGTCCAGGGTCACGGGGACCCCCAGGATAAGTTGATATTACCAGGTTGTCCTCGATTCGTCCACGTAGGTATGCCCGCAAGAAGGGAGTGGACGAATCGCAGATAAAGGACTTCGTGCTGGTCTGTTTCACCCGTTTAGAGTTGAATTTTGTTCCAAAGTTTATGATATAAATTAGTTCCGTCCGTCCACTGTTTTATATTAATAGTATGTGCTAATTAGCTAGATCTGTGTCATTGTATGTGTTAATTAGCTAGATCTGTGCCACTAAATTCACCCCAAGTTGGTGTTTATGCAATACATTACAAAACGGCCTATACCTTAATCAGCCGTTAGTATAAAGACAAAAGTTAGTTCCACTCAAATTGCAAGAATTATGTCAAAATTGTTATTCTTGCTCTCACTCGTTCTCGCTAACGAGGCAATTAATTTGGTTATAGTTTACGCTTTTTGCAAAATATATTATCTGTACAGTTTAGACCTTTTATGTCAACTAGTAACCGTAATGGGAAAACGTTTTACATCAAAAATACTAGCCAAATCTAACCGTAAGCATCAAATTATGCTTGTTAATCAATGCAAACGGGCAATTATGGGATTTAATGGCACACACGGTGAAAATCTTTACGTAAGCATCGAATAAACCTAAAATCACATAAACAATAGTTAGTTAGCATAATAATATTGTGTAATTACGTAAGAATTGAGGATTATAACGAAACCATCTTCTAATAAGCCAAAAAGGAATAATCTTTGCAAATATGCGTTTACATTCTTGTACACTTGCTATACAGGAAACAGGTGCTTTCCTGTCATGAATCTTACACCTAAAATCTAATTACGCGCAGATCGAATATGACTGTAAAGAATACACGTTGAATCGGCGATTTCCGGTATTCCGATGCAGGAAATCGCCCAAAAAACTCATGTTCGGCAAAATTTTATCTATACCAAGCCAATGTCGCCTAATTAGTCACATTTCGTCCCGCGAAAACAGTCAAAGTGTGTTAATTCTGTCTTTCAAGCAAAATCTTAATCAGAATCAACTAAAGTTCTAATTTTCTTCCCCGAAAGCCATATAAGTGAGTAATAGTTGCTGGGTTTGATTCCCGCACTTATATTCTGAACTAATGGGTTTTAACCCATTTGATTCAGGTTCGCCGTGATCCTGTCCTGCCAGATCATTGTCAGTGGAGCCTGATCCAGTGGAACACTATTGAGATTGTTCGGAGCCTGTTATTTTGTAGCCTAATCCAGTATAGATTGATTGATTGATTGACCTGATTCTTGTTGGCACAGTGCAGTACTTTAGAAGGTACATTGAGATTGGAATTCTGAAGATAGTAGTCTGAGGCAGAGACACTTGATCCGACAACCTGATCTACTTTGGGAAAACCGCCGAAATCAACCGAACTGTTCATCTGTAGTTCACAACTCAAAACTTCAGTAACTTTCTGTACCAGCATAAAAGTTATCTTTAAACTTTGCTTAAAAAATGTGTCAGAAGATCACTTTCATCCTATCCTGCTCAGGAACTGGCGTTCCTGCCCTGTCTCTGGTTTAGACCACTAAGAAGTGGACACTGTCAGATCTAAAAGAGAAGGATTTAGTGAAGATACTTAACTTAAAGCTTTTTAATTTAATTTATAATTATACTTGTAGCCATCTCCCGGTAACACCCCGCCTGGACCGTCCCCTTTATTGTTTACTATCCAAACGTCCGAAACCACTCGTGAGGTTGCAGGTGTAACCTGACGAGATCACCCAACTCCATAGACCGGAACTGTGCAGTACCGACACTCTGTTAAAATTAGTTAATTATTTGTTATATTGAACCTGTATTGTAGTTTTCTGTAAAGGACGAATAGAGAGTACATTTGAGTTTAAATACACGACACGCAACACACCCTAACGTGCCCAGTCATAATACCTGAAGAAGAGGACTAATAAATTAGTCTCAAGTTAATATTTATATTTAACCGGTCTGTCACTAACTTAGTTAATTTAATATTCGGAAATCTCCAGTCCCCTAAAATAATTCACTCTCCCCAATCAAGGGCTGGTAACTCTGGTAAATTGAGTAATCTGTAATCTTGTGAATATTTTGTAATCCTCGTTGCTGTTAATAATTGCCTTGAAACCATTCTGTCCCTTTAATTGTAACCATATCACGTTTATATAATAAACTAATCTTGTTGCGTGCAAATCGTAGTCTACATTTCAGCTGCTGAAAAGAGATCCAGGTGAGATCTCCCAGAGATAATACTAAAAGGTAATCTGCTCAGATCCAATTAATTTGGATCTGAATCTCAAGTCGAAGACTAATTGTCTGATCCTAGTTTTGACCTGTTGCGTCAAAGCAATCCTATCCATACTCCAGGTGCGATTGGATAGAAAGGGAGGACCAAAAGACATCTATATATCCCCAGTTTTGCCGAAAGTTGCCTATAGCGATTTTCTGGGTATCAGTAATCAGGTCTGTAATCCGTTATTGGAATCATATTTTCGTTAGCTTAATTCTATCTGAACCTGTAGGAGTATCAACATGTGAACTTATGCTGAGCTACGCGAAACATTGAATTTCGCTAAATTGAAGCAGTTTGTTTGTGGTATAATATTTGAGCACAGCGTCTTCGAAAACAATACCAAAAGTTTAGCTCGATTGGATTAGACCCCTTTTAGATTTAGATTTAGATATTTTAAGCAACTTCGCCCGATCATTGTAGTTGCCCAAATTAGAACCAAATCAGCATTGAATAAAATGCCGCAGTTTGTTGTACAAGAAATGAGCAATTTCAAAAGAATAAAACTCATCATTAATGGGAAACGAAACGAGTCTTTAATTACAATACTTTTGGGCGTTCAAGATTTCATTTATTGTTTAAATACCTTGCAATTTGCAAAACAACAATCGTGTTTTCAAAAATACGTTATTTTACACTTCAATAACGACACTGTCAGAGCATCGCCGACTGCTCGATATCATTTCTGTTGGAACGATTGGTAACAGCAATTTCCCGTTCATTTCCAACATAGTTTCTCCGGGCATGGCGGCTGGAGTACGACTTCGTTTGCGCCAATTGTCTGGCGTATGAACGCCTGCAGTCATTGTTGAATTCACCGGGGCTTTGCCTCGTCCATAAGCCTGGGCAACGGCAGACTTGGACCCCATTATGTAGCAGAAAACAGCACGATACTTTGTACCAGTGAAAAAGTAAATGAAAAAGCTAAATGTCATGTTGGAGAATAAGAGTAGATGTTGAACATCCTTCAGGGTGAGGGCCATCTGAGCGTTACAATTGACAAACCAGTCTCTAAACAGACTTTCCATTAGATAATTAGCGGTAGGCAAACTGTGACAGAGAATAAACATTATGATATACGCAAACAGCATGGTTGTACCGCGCATTTCTTTGCGCACATTGTACGTACAGGCTCGTCTCAGTTTTCGCATCTGATACAGTGTCCATATGATGGAACCGTTGAGAAATACCAGCAGGAATAGTGGTACCACAAAATGTCCGAAAATTCTGAAGTGAAAATAGTAAGCTGTAATGGTAATTCGATTCGGACTGGCGGCCAAAACGTCTTCCGATTTGGATAAGTCAATCTTAAATTCCAGAAAACTGGGAATATTCAGGATTAGCGATAGTCCAAATACTGCTCCGCTCATTAGCATCATCCATTTTGTTTCCTTCAAAATTGTGTGGCAGAAAGGTCGGCACAGGGCCAGATATCGTTCAATGGAAGCCAAAATTACATGCCAGGAACTGCAGGTATAGAACACCTTCATCCAGGGATAGGATACGTATAGGATTAGATCCAAATACTTGGGATAGCTTGTCTCACTTCCGCTGAAGAATCTGTATACATTTGTACTACTTTGATTTACCCAGAGAGCGATGGCAAAGAATAGATCAGAAAAGGCGAGAGCAGCCAAAACTATGTTCATGGATACTCGACGCATCTGCGGGCGAGTGAACACCAGCAGGTTACAAATATTCAGTCCAATACTGACAACAGTAAAGGTTGTAAAGCAGATTATTGTCAGCGATAAATGAAAAGAGGACTTAAAGTAGTTATAAATTATGGTAAAATTCGGCTGGCCGCAACCGGTTTCATTCGGTTTCAGCATGATTAACTCCAAAGGTTAGTGCGATCTGTAACAGAAGAAGGAATCAGTTCATCGTTAGAGAACAAATTAAAGCTTAGGAAGGAAGAGATAGCTCACATCTCCCCCTTAATTGGACTAAAGTTTCCTAGGCTAGAACCCGTGCTGACGCATATGCGTAGTGTATGCATGTTGCTTACTGTAATCATTAAAGTAGAAAATGTTTTTGATTATGGAAAGCGTCAATTAATGTCATCAATTCGGCAGTCGCTCCTAAAGCATTCTGATTACGTGGATCTTCTGTGCGGACTGAAATCGACGTCACCGTCTTAACTAGTTCGTGTCAACATGATCCATTCAGTTGGGGCAAAAACAATATTCTTTTGTAATCTAAATTTAGATGTGCTATAATTAAAATAAGCCTGATGATAAAAGGATTATTGTTCTGCGTTTGCGGGGGATAGGAAAACAAAAGCTCACCATGACATCAATAGTTCTGTTCTGGTTTACTGAAACTAGGATCTGGTCTGTTTTAAGGTCTCTTCATTGACAGATTAAACCTAATTTAATAAAACATGTTGGTATATTAATATTTTTATCAAACCAGGAGATATGACTTTACTAAACTTTGTTACTAGGAATTGGATTCCGATGCTCACATACATTAACATAGATTCGGGTCTCGGTTCCTAGGGGGGGGCTTGCCTCAAAAGATTTTGAGGGGGCTTGTATGTACCTCAAAAATAAATTTATGTTGCAAATATTAATAAAAATCGCAAATTTTAATAAATTTAGCGTTAATTTTTTGAAACATTTCACAATTTTTACAAAACAATTCAAAATAAAACATTTTAACTGAAATATTCCGCGAAGCCGTAAATTTTTTGAAATCTTAGTGTAAAAACTAATTTTTTCCGGCTATTTTTGCTTACACCTTGGCCTTGTTTTCGTTACCCCTTGTCCCTGACGGCGGTAGGGCTTGTAACCGTCCGGGTGGGGGGCTTGAACCCTACCCACATACCCTACCCACCCAGTTTGGGGCAACTGTTGCTTGGGGCAAGTGTCGCGGGGAGGTAAGTGACGTATGGGCAACTGTCGGGGGGGACAAGTTTCGTGGGGGCAGGTGACGGCCTTTCGTGGCAGAGATAGCTTAGAATAATATATCGGGCGCCGGTAACCAACCTCCCAGTTTTATTTCAAACGGATAACATTTCCAGTTTGACCGCTGTCAGAGTTAATGGACTATTTTTAGGTATGGGTCAAATTTAATTATACATAATATTGTATGATATGATATAGCATTAATTCAGTGTACTAAACAAAATCCGTTCAATCCTGTAGACGTAAAACTAGATTCGTAGACAATGAGTCCAATGAGGCTAATAGAATTTAGAAAGGTGTTGACGAACATTTCATACTGATTGATGTCAAGAAAAAATCAGTGACGTGTCCATCACACCGGAACTGAACCAACTCTTCTACAACTGCGTCAAAGGTGGGACTATCAATGATGTATTCAAGTTTGCGACTCCGGGCCTGAGTTAAAGTGGTTAAAGAATTAGAACCCTATCAAAAGGGTCTGCGGCCCGAACACTTAAAACACTCGCACACGTAAATATATGCAGACTGTTGACAGTTTTGCTTGGGATTCATGTTTTTTGTCCGTGACCGTCGTTTCTCCTCCTCTTGTCCATCAGCGGAAAGACAATAATGATAGGAATAAAAATAGTCTATGAGTGCCCGGCATGTGCTAAGCGCCTAGTAAAAAATAATACTTATCAGGATTTCACATAGATGAAACCCAAGTTTTACACGAAGCAAAACTTGAGCGATGCCGTTACAATTCTGTTTTGGCATGTTTTAGACGCGCTGAGATGGTTCGCCTTTGTGTAATACGATTTTTTCATATTTCGATACGCAAAAATTTATTTAGCCAAATTGACGGTGTTTGCTATCATCATTATGCTATTATTATTTACAGTTGTTAGATCCAAAACTTACGCATACCGAATTTTAGCTCAGTAAGACCAAGAGTTTATAATAGGAAGAGTGGGACACTCAGCCCTTCCTAATGTTTTAAGCTTGCAATATGCTCGAAACATTAAGGCCAAAATCTCGGGGGGGGGGCTTCTTAGCGTGTAAACATAGCACGCTGACATTTTTCAAAAACGGGCGTTTTCGGTAAATTAAATACTATAACTTGAGCTAGGAAAGTCGTACAGCGATAATTTTTATATCATTATGTTGCGTAGAATGTGATCTTTTTAACGATATAAAAATTATGTAGTTCGGTTCTGGCTATCTCTTACAAATCCGGCAACAACGTAACACATTTTGAAGAAATGATGAAATTCCTAAAATTTCCGTGGAAAGGATGTTTTATTGCCGGATTTGTAAGAGATAGCCAGAACCGAACTACATAATGTTTATATCGTTAAAAAGATCACATTCTACGCAACACAGTGATATAAAAATTATCGCTGTACGACTTTCCTAGCTCAAGTTATAGTATTTAATTTACCGAAAACGCCCGTTTTTGAAAAATGTCAGCGTGCTATGTTTACACGCTAAGAAGCCCCCCCCGAGATTTTGGCCTTAATGTTTCGAGCATATTGCAAGCTTAAAACATTAGGAAGGGCTGAGTGTCCTACTCTTCCTATTATAAACTCTTGGTAAGACCAATTTTGTGACTTCGAAGAATGGTGAAGCATATGCACAATCTTAAGCACAATCCAAATTAAAGCTATTAATATTTTAAAAGGATTACATTTTTATGAAAAGTACATTTAAAAACAGTTTTAAATAAACATTTATTCGCCCAGTTCCAATTAATTATGCGAGTCGAGGAGTATATAATTGTAAGACAGCTGTTTTGACATTTGGACACAAGTGTCACAATAAAAACAAAAATGATGAAATTTTGAAAAGGATGCGTCTGTCATCTGTCTTGAAAGTCATAACCTAAAATATGTTTTGCTGTTAAAATGTAAAAATCTGAAATAGTTCCAGCAGTTTTTAGTACTTTTAGAAAGTTTTTAGAACTTGAAAACAGCAGTACGAAGTCTGTTCAGAGTTTAAGTATCCAGAGTTACTGCGATAACAAGCTTTACAGTATGTTGCGTGCTGGTATATTTTTTCTAGCTTGAAGCTAGGTAAGTCAGCAATCACGGCTGTTAGATGCTATCCATCACAATCATGCCAGAGATTAAGGCCTCGCAGCGACGGGGAATTTAGAATAGACAGATACAATTTGTAATTATTTTCAAGTAGGCTTATCTACCGTTAAGGAAAGCTTTCCGACAAAACTTTTCCAAAGTACATATTTAAACATGTTGACCGGGTAACGAGACAGTAGCGGTCTTTTTATATAGTCATCACAGGGTCTAAATGTCAAGAACTTTGACCCGACCCGCTATTCCTGATTTACCACAATATTTGACTTTTTGCAGTTTTTTTTCCACACTTGGAAAAATTAACAATTTTAAAAAATTAATAACATGCTGATAATGCAATAGTCATTGTTGGACCCTTCGTCCCCAATGTGTTGGGACTACTCACTACATAGCTAATAGTTTGCTAGATGGAGAGAACGTTGGTCTTTGCCGATTAATGGAAACCAATCTTGTTCTTGATAGATTATGAAGGTGTAGAAAGCTAAATACGTACGTGCAACCACGTTCAAATTAACTCCATTAAGACTGAGTTCCATTAAAGCCTATTGTCATCAAAAAGGTTTGGTATTTTTTGAGCCTGTGCAATTAATATCTCAGTGAAGGAATTTTGCCCTTTTTGGGCATAACTTGTTAGTTCCTAACGTTGTTTCAAAATGACCGCATATAAAACACCCAGCGGAATAGGTCAATCGTTTTCGTATTCGTTAAATTCCCTGCGACGATCCCGTTTAAAAATGAGAAGAACATAACTTACACATAGATTTTAATTAACAAACTGAACCGGACCGAAAAAACAATCTGACATGTGTTGCTTTTAATTTGAGTTCCTTTAAAAAACAAAGAACTTTGCTGCTTTCACCAACAACGAGCCCATATAGCGCCTACTGTTATTCTTTGTTCCTTGATCTCAATTGCTTCCTGAATTTGGTACTCTCCCTTGGTAAACAAGTCTTGCAATCTGATGACTCGTACCTTAGAAAAGTAGTCTGGCAACTGAAAATTATAGTTTTGCTGATACGGATAGCTGACACTGAATAATATATTACAAAGAAAGTTGAACACCACTCAGATATGTCTTGTGTGATCAGAGGTGGAATAGAAACGGTGGTTCATTTCACAGATATCCTAATCCTAATTTAGTCAGGACTTCTGTCTTGTCACCTCAAATTGCCACCTTATCCATCATATTAACGCTTGTCCCAGCCTTTCAGACTGCGCAGGGCAAATTATATAATACAAATGATTTAGTGATGCGTACTAGTAGAAGTCTTGTTCCTGCTTCTAACAACTTTTACATGATTAAAAGTTGTACCCTCCCCCTACAGCTGAAAATAAATGATTACAAGGGCAAGCCTTTTGAGAGGATAAATTTTCATATATCAGATCAAAGCTGGATTGCCGTTGCTTAACGTGAAACAATATTCTCCATATGTGCAAAAAGACATTAAAGTTTGCTCAAACTTAAAGTCAATTTGCTCAATTTCAGTTAGAAAACCTAATTCTTTGTTACATTTCAGCAGTTGTGCCCTTAAGAAGTTTTGGGTACGTGAAAGGGGCCTCGGGCGGACCCGGTTCTGGCCAGGCTCCAGCCAGGAAGCCCACTTCAAGGTCCGGTTTTTCCGGCGGTCCCAACAGGCCAATAGCTGAGACCCGTCTGGGGCTGGACCTTAGTGACTGACCAACCAGGCCGTGGCCTACAACCCTAGAAACCGTGATCGGGCTGGCCCCGTGTGGGAGGGGCCCGGAGTCGGGTCCGGATGACCGCTACAAGCACGGGCACAATTTTCGCAAACTTCCAAATGAACCTGATACTCAACGCTCCAACGACATAACGCTGAAACTCTCCGTTGCCTTTCTTTGCGAAAGCTGGTTGGTTGCCTAGGCTAACGAAAACAGTGATAAAAATACAAGTAGATATTTTCTCGATAACAGGTTTTTAATTTGCCTCCTTCAATTGCAAACGTTTTCTTGGCACAAACCGAGAAGGTAACTTTTTCTATTCCAGTTTGTGTTTGGAATTCCATTTTGACATGAAGTATGTAACTTTAAACCACATTCTTTAATATTCAGGCTATATCCCGTCCCTACGCTGCCGATACCGATTAGTCATCAGGTCTTATTTCAGGGATGGATTAAATTTTTCACAGATTTCACCACCCAAATCTGGAACTCACCTCCCCTCTGCAGAACCGAATTTTTCCAGTTTTGGCCGTTGACCGCCGGTTCATCCCCCCCCCGAATTCCGCCTCCTGCACATGCTACCTTAGAGAACGAATGACAATGTATCAAAAATAATATTCATACGAAACAAGCCTGCATGTTAAAGATTATAAAATTGTAACCATGCAATCCCAGGGAAACAAACCTAGTATTGGGGGTGCAGTTTGCCAACTGATTAAATCTCGAAATAGTTTGCTCCCTTTTTCAATCAGCTTTCTTGCGAGCCTGGAAAGTTCATAAACATGCGGGTGAAGATCATTTTTAGCAACCTAATAAACATAAGGCTGCAGCTCCAGGGAGTGATTAAAATTTTTAAGAGCTGGAATTCTGTGAGCAAATCCCCGGAGGAAAACTTACACAATATCAAGCTTAAGTCATTAACAATTCCCACTTTCACGACCTTTGAAGAACTAAACATATATAACCTTTATCCTACCTGTATCAAAAGCGTTAGGGTGAGTAAAGGTTAAGCTTTGTGAAGCCGTCTCTGAGAACATTTTGTTTTGTAGCTGGCGTAAGCTTAAGGATATTTTCCATCGTCCTACGAATTTGCTCTGAATCAACATCTGCTCCATGAAATTGAGTTCAAAAGTCTGTTGTTCAAAAACAAAATGTTGTGGAATTTCAGATCATGGTCAAATTTGAACTACATACCCGAAGTTTCATTAGTTTTTCACATCGGTGCTAAGCTGAGGTATATAATACGATAAAAATGAAAGTACAAAACAGAAACCTAGCCTACGGTTCTTATTGGTTTGCCGCTACTTCCGAAGGAAAAGGGCAAACCCTTATTCTCGTCGTGTTATTATTATTATTATTATTATTCTTCTTCTTGTCCCCCCCTATTAACTCAAGCTAGGCTCAACGCCCGGAGCTGAAATTTGGTGGGTATGTGGGGGTTGGTCCCAAACCTGGCCCATTTTAATTTCATCGCTCTAGACCCACCCAGTCGACCAGGGCAGGGAATTTAATTTTTTAAAATGGTTCTGGTTTAGAGGGGGGTTCTGGTTCTCTGGCAAGGCGATTCTCAAAAATGGTCGAAAACTTTTTCTCTCCGATTTGGTTGAAAAGTCAGTCCTAGGGTGATTCGGGGACGCAGATTCCAAATCTGCAATCGAAATTTTTCTAGCTTTTGTGAATCTCGAGATATGGCCAAAATTTACACTGTTGGAGACCGCAAAAGTGAGCAAACTGCCCAGAAACGCCTAATATCTGTGTTTTTTTGAACTTGTTAGTGAAGTTTAGCCGGTGGATTTGCTAGGACACCCTTTAAAAGGAAGTGTCAAGTAACTTTCAGCGATATTTAGAAGAAAATTTCTTATCCCAACTGCCCTTTTATGGGCAACCATTTTCAGGTGAAGGTGTCAAAAATGGATAAAATCTTTTAATCTCGGATTTGATTGAAAAGTAAGTCCTGGGGTAATTCGGGGACGTAGGTTCCAAATCTGCAATCGCAATTTCTCTAGCTTTTGTGAATATCGAGATATGGTCAAAAGTTTCACCGTTGGAGTCCGCAAAAGTGGGCAAATTGTTTAGAAAAGCCTAATATCTGTGTTTTTTTGAACTTGTTACTGAAGTTTAGCCGGTGGATTTGCTAGGACACCCTTTAAAAGGAAGTGTCAAGGAACTTTCAGCGATATTTAGAAGAAAATTTCTTATCCCAACTGCCCTTTTATGGGCAACCATTTTTTATGAAAATTTATATTACAGAGTTACATTCCTGCCTAAAACAAAGAAGCGGCGGCAAACCATTCATGCCAGTTTAGCTTGTCTTACATTTCGTTCCAAGTATTACCTTTAATTTGTGCTCATCACAGTCGCATTAGTTGACTTGACCATCTGCAATTTTGGTGAAACACTGGTTCTGAGGGTTTGGAATAATATCATGACAATGTGATAATAATGACTAAAACAAAGTCTGCCTGCCCAAAGCTGTAATAATACGATACAGATCGGTCTGATTAACAGCAGCAGCCATTTCCTATCCCTTTACGAGCCAGTACTAATACATGTCATCATTCTACATAACTCGTGCACCAGTCAGCAGAATGTAGAAATTGGACGATAGTGGGGAAATTCTCATTTAATGATCAAAAATTACAGCCTCTGAGTAAGCTTGGGGTGCTTATTTCTGTGATCAAAACTTGTAATCAAGCCTGAGCAACAGTCGCAGCGATGTGGGACTAATCAGAGGATATCTGGATATATTCACTGACTTGTCCTCAACTCAGACCAAGAAACCCATCCATAGGAAATGACTTCAGCATACTAAACATCTTTCAGAACACACTGAAGCACAGGCTAAGCTCTAAAGTTCAGTGCCAAGAAAAAAGAAAAACGGAAAAACATGGCCCTTTCAAAATGCAAACTTTAATTCAATCATCTCTCGTCTCAGAGCTCTAAATATTATGAAAAATCTTCTAGACTGAGCGTCTCTTTTAAAGCAGTGAAGTTCCGCGTCTTGTTCCCATCGTCTCGGTCATGACTTTGTTTAATTGTATCTTTCCATTTGTTGCCCAACCAGGCCTTTCACAAAGGCTCAGACTTCTTGAGACTGAGTATAAACCAGGAACAGTAACTTCCTGGGCAGTAAAAACAGATAAATAGAAGAAGCTTACACTGAAGAAAAAATTGCTTACATTAGTTTTTTAGTGCATAGACTGTAAAGGATATTGGCTTGTCTGCTGGTGTCTGTTAATGACATGTTGCTTTGATGACGCTATGAGTGATGACTGTCTACGGCGAAATGACAAAACTTACCCCAAAACTCAAAAAATTATTCAGAAACCCTTGCTTTTGCTTCATCCTATTGCGCCTCAAAGCAACAGGTCATACATGTTTGCTCGGCCATCACAGGTGCTCCCCTAACTTGACATAAATGGATGGATTTTGACACTAATAAATGAAAAAATTGTTTTTCATGACGACACAGCATAGCGGACACTGACAAATAAAAATTTTACTTGAAAATTACTAATAGCAATGGCTCTCCATAAATGGAAAACAGAAGAATCAGAAATCGGAGGAAACAAGCTGTCAGACGGGTTGTGGATTGCTTATTATTCGTTTGCAGACTACAGCTACAAAGCAGCAATCAGTGGAGGAAGATGTCGTGAAGACGAAGAAATTACTTAAAGATATAAAGAATGTGAATTACCTTGTTACCTTGTTAAATACTAACGATTATGAATCATTAACATGCTTTAATATAACAGAACTTTCTTAACCTATATTTTGAGTAAATGTGAAATTTACGAAGTTAGTTATTTAATTGGAAGAAGGTTTTGTATTTCTTTGTGTATTTGTTTGAGGCATAGCTCTATGCAAAAACTTAGTTGCTTTTACAAGGGGTGTGCCGGGCCGCGTAACGGGGCCGAGCTCCGAGACGGCCCGGCCCCGTTGATTTTGGGCTTCGGCCCTGTTACACGGCCCCGCGGGACCGATTTGTGTGATTTGTTCTATTTGTTCTGATCATAGCAACCTTGTTCTATATTTTCTGCTGTACATATTGATATTTTTGACTTACACATTTCTCTTTAATTTGACGTTGTCTGTTATCAGAAAAAGAGTCTGTTTTTTAATCTTGGCGAGAAAAGGATCCAGTTAACTTTAACTCGATTACTTGCGCTCGAATTTCAAAATGTATGCAAAGCATTTAACAGCAAATGTTTTAGTGTAGACAATAAATGCCAGAAACAATGATTATTGATAGCTATTGATAGCTAACTGTAACGTAAGGCATACGTACCATTATTGATCATGAACAATAGATCCGAATATAAAATATAGCATCCAAACTGCCAGTATATGGTATAGTGCCAATATACTTGCGGAGGGTAAGCAAGAGGTTGTGAAATGGAATCTGGGCCACTGGGGCCGTCGGGGCCGTGTAGAAGTCCAGGGAAAGGACCATGTAACGGGATCGGGGCTCGGGGCCGGGCCCGGCCCGGAAATTTTGCTAAAGGCGCAACCCTTTTATATAAATTTACCCTGAATAGCTTTCTTTTAATAAACGCAATTACTGGATCAGGGATAGGGATTGAGCCAGGTGATAGATCACATATTGGTGCGTTTGGCATGCTTAGTTCCGTTGGGGTCCTGCCCATTGTGTAATTGCTATATAAACCTTTCGATTCTTATTTATGAAATATAATTTGTTACTTAAACAAATTCCCTGTAATTACTGAGCTCTGGTTAGGTAGTTTAAATACACTGCATCGAGAGGTGATTATCATTGTACCGCTTCTACCAGGGCTGGTGGATGTTAGAATATTATATTATAAACTTGTGAAACTCGTTTTTGCCAAAGTTCAGTTATTCCACTTTCTGTGGGCAAACGATTGTATCGCCGGAGTCTGCTCCTGGTATTCACTACACAGATTTTTTTGGAATCATCATCCAAGTCACGTTGGTTATAGGCCCTTTCAAGGTCCAACTTCGAATACTTTGACCATCCGCTAAGTTTTCCAGCACCTTCCTGTGGTCCAGGTAAAGGGTATTGATCAATGTTAAGTTGAGGATAGATGGTATTAACTTTAAAATCGGCACATGCTCTAACAGTGGACCAAGATGAAACCAAAGACAAGCCCAAGACTGGAGGCGTCAGGCACCCTTACTCCCACGAAACCAGGACCTGAGATC